>ONZH01027948.1:0-46527 GCA_900303285.1 Rhinella marina | reverse complement strand
ACCGCTAGGGCTTCCGTTCAGGCTTTCCGTTATAACATCGTTATAACGGAAAGAAACGGAATCCCTAGGACGGACATCAAAACGGACACCTTTAAGAGGCATTCCGTTTTGATCCGTCATAATAGAAGCCTATGGCCCTGCATAACGGATCCGTCTGGATGCCGTTATGCTGGACGGAAAACAAAGTCCTGTCGACAGGACTTTGTTTTCCGTCCAGCATAACGGCATCCAGACGGATCCGTTATGCAGGGCCATAGGCTTCTATTATGACGGATCAAAACGGAATGCCTCTTAAAGGTGTCCGTTTTGATGTCCGTCCTAGGGATTCCGTTTCTTTCCGTTATAACGATGTTATAACGGAAAGCCTGAACGGAAGCCCTAACGGTGATGTGAATGCACCCTTACTTTGAAATAAGTATTTGTGGCCTAATTTGCCATAGAAAAAGAAAATTGTCATATAGTGTGTAGTTCTGTGCAGTAACCCATTGTACTGCAGTTCAGCAACCCATTGTTAACCCACTCTGTGGGTGACGGTATTTCTCAAATAAATAGGTCGTTGTTCGAGGCAGTGAGTGAAGTACATTTTTTTTGGTGGATTTTTAATTTCCAAAGAAAAAAAGGGGAATTTCAGTCAGCACATCCCAGTGCGCAGGTGCACGTTGCTGTGGTTAAGTGCACAAGGAAAGGAAATTACATACAATGCAACGGCACACTGCTAACCAGATAAAGCACAAAATGCCATAGAGATATGAAGTATTCTGGAGCTAATGCTATGCTTGTTTAGTAAATTAGAGATTCTTGGCAAATATATTTTGTACAAAATTATCTGGGCCCATCCACCAAATCGTCAAGGTGATCTCTGTAGAACGGGAACCTAACACTATTTCCTATCTGTTATGTGCCAAGCTTGGCTTCCGTATAATCAGGGGGTTTGGTTCCACATGCATGTTGGGTCCCTTCTGCCTTTTGCCATTTATGGTGCTTCAAAGGCCTCCACTAATACAGGGATGCAGGTACCAAGCATGCATGCCGAGTCCACTCGGCTTTATAGTTACACTAATTAAAATCAGCCTATGGGGCAGACGGGGCTAGTCAGGAGTGCATGACCAAATGGAGTAGCCACACCTCCAGTACAAACTTACAAAGAAAAAAAAGGGAATTTCAGTCAGCACATCCCAGTGCACAGGTGCACGTTGCTATGGCTAAATGCACAAGAAAAGGAAAATATATACAATGCAACGGCACACTGCTAACCAGATAAAGCACAAAATGCCATAGAGATATGAAGTATTATTTAATTTCCTTTTATTTTAAATTTATAATGAATCAATATGTCAGACAGAGAGATGACAGGCCCTTCACAGGTGTGGGGCAGTGGCACAAATGTTTCTGGAATAGGCAAAGGTCGCAGCAGAGGAAGCGGACGTGGCATTAGGGGTCACTTGGCGAGGCCAGAGCTCCCGGTGTCATCTAGCAGTCGTGTGTTGACCACCAACCCAGTGGTTCTTGAATGGTTGACTCGGTCATCTACTTCCTCCCAGATGACATCGGACACCCCCAGCCAAGAGTAGTGGGTTCGTCAGATACAACCCTTAGTTGGCATGGGCCTGGAGCACCTCCACTGCCCTCACCTGTCCTCAACCTGCCCCTGTCCTTTTCGGTTCCCTCAGCCAGAGAAGTACTATATGCTGTGGGCTCTGAGCAGCGAGGACGAACTACTTGAGGACGGTCAGCAGCTACTGGGAAGCCAAGAGGTGGGGCAGAAATCCGCTCCGTCCAGTAGGCGGTTAAGTACTGATAAGGAGAGTGTAGTGGGAGATGATGTTGAGAGCGGTCAGGCTTTGTACACAGAGACAGTTGAGGAGAACATTAGCGACGTGCAAACTGTAGTTGATGATGATGTAGCCGATCGCACTCTGGAGCCGGGTGAAGCAAGGGCTTCATCATCCTTATCGTCATCTGCAGACGAGACTGACAGCTTGCGCGTGAGGCAGCGGTGCAGCCAGCAAGTTGGTAGTGTGGGTGGGAGTCAGCATAGTGGCAGCAGTGCGAGGTCGGGAGCCAAACGGGCACGGGGTAGACCGCACTCTTCACAGGTGCTTTCTGACCTTGAAAAGAGCGGCGCAGTGGCTCAGCCAGGCTGTGGAGGTACTACTCCGTCAGTGTCGAGTGTTGGTGGTAAAATCGCCTACTTGGCCGTGTGGAAGTTTTTTGTTAAGACGCCTGAGGAGGTGAACATGGCTATATGTAGAATCTGTAGTCAGAAAGTGAAGCGTGGCCAGGGTGCTAATGTTGGCACCGCGGCCCTGCGCCAACATAAGCAGCGTCACCACAAAGTGGCCTGGGAGAACCATGGCTCAGATGTGACGGTCCAGTCGACAGCAGCTGCATCACCCAGTGGCACGCATCCCATTTCAGGCAGTCAAGGCTCCAGCACCTCTGCCGAAGGGAGCTGTCTCTCATCATCTACCGCTCCAGATGCTCCTGCTCCTCCTCCTCTTATTCATCGCCACTCATTATGGCAGCAGTCATTCACCGAGGCGATTGCAAAGAGAAAGCAGGATGGCGTCCAGCCATCCTACAGCGCAGAAGCTGACCTTGCTCCTGTCCAAGTTGCTCATGCTGCAGTGCCTCCCTTTTCAACTGGTGGACTCTGCACTGTTCAGAGAAATGATGGCTTGTGCCAAGCCAAGGTGGAGAGTGTCGAGCCGTCATTTCTTTACCAAAAAGTCAGTCCCAGCCCTGCACAAATATGTAGAAGAGAAGGTGGCCCAGTCCTGGAGCCTGTCGGTGTCTGCCAAAGTGCACGGCAGCGCCGAAGTGTGGAGTTGCAACTACGGTTAGGGACAGTACATGTCCTTTACGGCCCACTGGTCAATGTGCTTCCTGCCCAGCAACACGAGCAACTTGGACAGGTGACGCCACTTTCTCCTCCTCGTTGTCTAACTGCTGATCCTGCGCTAATGTCCGGCTCTTTCTCCACCACCTCAGCCTCCACTGCAGGGCCAAGTCATAGCTCTCCTCCAGCATACCACATGTGCAGGGCACGGCGGTGTCACGCAGTTCAACGCTTGGTTTGCCTGGGCGAACAAAGTCACACAGGGGAGGAACTGCTCCACGTCATGCAAGAAGAAATCGATTGCTGGCTTTCTCCGTGACAACTAAAAATCGGAACCATGGTGACAGACAATGGAAAGAACATGGTGTCCGCGCTGCGCTGAAGTGGGCTGAGCCAGGCGCCCTGAATAGCGCACGTATTTATTCTAGTTGTCAAATGTTTCCTCAAGTCTTATACCCAACTGCAAAACATTCTAAAAATGTCCAGGAAACTTTGCATGCACTTAAGCCATTCTTACAGTGCCAAGCACACCCTCCTTGAGCTGCAGTGGCAGAATGGCGTCCCCCAACATTGGCTGATATGTGACGTTTCTACCCGTTGGAATTCTACCCTCCATATGTTGGACCGACTGTACGAACAGAGAAAGGCCATAAATGATTTATTAATGATCCAAGCGGACAGGAGTACTCCCCTGTGTAATTTTGATGTCAGCCAGCGGCAGCTCATGCGTGACACCTGCCGCTTGCTCGGGCTCTTTGAGGAGGCCACTATATTTGTCAGTCGCCAGGACTACGGTATGAGCAACGTCATTCCACTGCCTTATGTCCTGAAACAGATGTTGCAAAATCTTTCTGGTCAGGGGACTGGAGACGTGGAGACTGCATCTCATGGCCACATGAGTCCGGTGGGGGCTGATCTGGAGGAGGACATTGGAGCACAAGCATTTAGTGGTTTTTCTACCCAGGTGACAGAAGAGGAGGAGCAGGAGCAGCTAGAGGAGGTAGAGGGAGTTGCGGAAGATGAGGCAGATGACCCAGAGACACCATGGCAGTGTACAGTGGAGTTGGAGGCAGGGAGTCCATCCGAGTCACTTGCGCAAATGGCCCGATGCATGCTCACTTGCTTACGTAGTGACAGCTGAATAGTCACCATCTGGCAGAGGGATGACTTCTGGCTCTCCACCCTCTTGGACCCTCGCTACCGGTCTAAAATGGGGGCTTTTTTATCACCTGCTGAGAGGGAGGACAAACTGAAGTACTATAGAAACATCCTATGTACTCAGTTGGCTGCTGCCTATCTGCGTCGTCGTCCATCCTCTCGCAGGTCTGACCGGGGGGTCCCTCAGCGCTCATGTACCACTGCCATGGCTGCTGTGGGGGGAGGGGTCGGGGGTTAGGAGCAGTACCACCTCCATCAGCAGCAACTTGAGTCTGGAGTCGCTGATGAGCAGCTTTCTTCACCCGCCAAGTGCGGAAAGTACTCACCAGCAGCGGCAGCAGCAGCAGGTAGACCAGGAGCAGACCCTGAACCAGCAGGTGGTGGCCTACTTGGACAGCACCCTGCCACCCGACATTGAAGATCCGCTGGACTATTGGGCATTCAAATTGGATTTGTGGCCACAATTGGCCAAGTTTGCACTGGAGAAGCTGTTCTGCCCAGCTAGTAATGTGGCTTCAGAGCGGGTGTTCAGCGCGGCGAGGGCCATAGTTACCCCAAGGAGAACTCGCCTGTCCTTCAAAAATGTGGAAAGACTCACCTTTGTCAAGATGAATCAGGTGTGGATCAGCCAGGATTTCCACCCACCAACGCCTGATGCATCAGATTAGATCAGCCATGATGCGTCACCCAAACCTTGACAACTGAGACTGTATTCTTCAGGCTACCTGCCTCAGCCACTCTTATGATGCTGCCACCCACCTGATGCCACACATCTACCAGCTGCTCCTTCTACCACTCAGCATCATTACCAGTGACTTTACCACCAACCTCTCCACTCTGTCATTGACCCAATATGTAGCCTTCTGATGATGCTGCCACCTCAACAATCAGGTCTCCTCATGTTGCTACTGCTGTCACCTCCAGGCTATGTCACCATGCCACTCTTTGCCCTGATGCTGCTGCTGCCGCTGCCTCCACACGCTGTCTCCCAGCTGCCGCTACCTCCAAACTATGTAATTGTGCCACTCTGCGGCCTACTCATGCTGCGTCCCAGCTGCCACGTACTCACGCTGTCTCCCACCTGCCGCTACGTCCAAACTATGTAATTGTGCCACTCTACGGTATGTTGCATTTAAATTTTTTTGACTGCTGCTGCCTCTCCCAGGGTATGTCACTGTGCCATTCTGTCTCTTTTTAAAATCAGTACCACTTCTGCTGCCTCTCCAACTCTGTTGCCTTGAAATGTATTCGACTGCTGCCTCTTGCAGCTTCTGTTACGGTGCCACTCTGTGGCCTCAAAAATGATTCAAATTTTTTCGACCTTTTGCTCGGCAGTATGTCAGTCATAAATTTTTTGTACATTCTGTAGTCCCATTCCATTATTCATAGCTCAAGTATACAGGAAACAGAGCTAACTGTAGTTGATGATGATGTAGCCGATTACACTTGGAAGCCGGGTGAAGCAAGGGCTTCATGGTCATTATCGTCATCTGCAGACAAAGATTTGACTGCTGCTAGCTCAAGTATACAGGAAACCCTGTTTGTTTTGAACATGCAAATTTTAAAAAATAAACGATTCCGGCCCCCGGGACACTCAGCGATGAGCATGGGGGAGGCGAGTGGCAGGGGCTCCCACATGTGGTAGCTCAGCTCCCTGCAGACCGCCAGCTCGATCTCAAGATGGAACTTCTCAGCGCACTGTGTCAACAGTGCAATTTTGCCAACGTCAAGGCAAAGCTGTAGCCTGCACTGCACCTCCTCTGTCTTACGTTCCCTAGCATAACCAGCCCCGATACCTATGAGAACAAGTACAACAGTTGATCTTAACCAAAAGGCCGAGAATTGTTTTTTATGGTCTGCTCTTCAGGGTATGTCACCGTGCCACTCTCCGGCCTGATGCTGCTGCCGCTGCCGCTGTCTACACACGCTGTCTCCTAGCTGCCGCTACCTCCAAACTATGTAATTGTGCCACTCTGTGGCCTGATGCTGCTGCGTCTGCCGCCTACTCACGCTGTCTCCCAGCTGCCGCTACGTCCAAACTATGTAATTGTGCCACTCTGTGGCCTACTCATGCTGCGTCCCAGCTGCCGCCTACTCTCGCTGTCTCCCAGCTGCCGCTACGTCCAAAGTATGTAATTGTGCCTCTCTACGGTATGTTACATTTAACATTTTTTGACTGCTGCTGCCTCTCCCAGGGTATGTCACTGTGCCATTCTTTCTCTTTAAAATTAATAACACTCCTGCTGCCTCTCCAACTCTGTTGCCTTGAAATGTATTCGACTGCTGCCTCTTGCAGCGGCTGTTATGGTGCCACTCTGTGGCCTTGAAATTTGTTTGACTGCTGACTCTTGCAGCTTCTGTTACAGTGCCACTGCACTACTGCAGTACACAGGAAACCCTGTTTGTTTTGAACACTCAAATTTTTAAAAGTAAACGATTCCGGCCCCCGGGACACTCAGCGACGAGCATGGGGGGGGGGGGCGAGAGGCAGGGGCTCCCACAGGTAGTAGCTCAGCTCCCTGCAGACCGCCAGCTTGATCTCAAGACGGAACTCCAAACTTTCTTGGCGTCTTGGGTCAATACTGACATTTTGTCACAGTCGAGGCACCTCTGTCTTACGTTCCCGTCCGCTGGCATAACCAGCCCCGATACTGATAAGAACATATGCGACAGTTGATCTTAGCCAAAAGGAACATAATTTTTTAGTACGGTCTGCTCTTCAGGGTATGTCATCATGCCATTCTCCGGCCTGTTGCTGCTGTCGCCGCGAACTGCACATGCCGTCTCCTAGCTGCCGCTACCTCAAAATAAGGTAATTGTGCCACTCTGTGGCCTCCAAATTGTACTACTACTTCCATTACTGCTGCCACTTCCAGGGTCTGTCATTCTGCCACTCTGTCGCCTTCCAATTTTAACGACTGCTGCTGGCACTTCCAGGGTCTTTGATTGCGCCAATCTGTGGCCTACTCATGCTGCTGCCACTTCAGGGTCTGTCATTGTGCCACTCTGTCGCCGGATGCTGCCGCCGGATGCTTCCGCCGCCTCCACACGCTGTCTTCTAGCTGCCGCTAGGTCCAAATTATGTAATTGTGCCACTCTACGGTATGCTGCATTTACATTTTTATGACTGCTTTTGCCTCTCCCAGGGTATGTCACTGTGCCATTCTGTCTCATTAAAATTAGTACGACTCCTGCTGCCTCTCCCACTCTGTGGCCTTGAAATGTATTCCACTGCTGACTCTTGCAACTTCTTTTACGGTGCCACTCTGTGGCCTTAAAATTTGTTTGACTGCTGCCCCTTGCAGCTGCTGTTACTGTACCACTCTCGTCTGCAGCGTCATGTCAGTCGTAAATTTCTGTAGGTTCTGTAGTCCTATTCCATTATTCAAAGCTCAAGTACACAGGAAACCCTGTTTGTTTTGAACACTCGAATTTTTAAAAGTAAACGATTGCGGCCCCCGGGACACTCAGCGATGAGCATGGGGGAGGCGAGAGGCAGGGAGTCCCACAGGTGGTAGCTCAGCTCCCTGCAGACCGCCAGCTTGATCTCAAAACGGAACTCCGAACTTTCTTGGCATCTTGGGTCAATATTGACATTTTGTCATAGTCGACGCAAAGATGGAGCCTCTCCGCTGGCATAACCAGCCCCGATACTGATAAGAACATATGCGACAGTTGATCTTAACCAAAAGGCCGAGAATTTTTTATTACGGTGTGCTCTTCAGGGTATGTAATCATGCCACTCTCTGGTCTGATGCTGCTGTCGCCGCTGCCGACTCCACTTGCCGTCTCCTGGCTGCCGCTATGTCAAAATTAGGTAATTGTTCCACTCTGTGGCCTCCAAATTGTACTACTACTTCCACTGCTGCAGCCACTTCCAGGGTCTGTCATTCTGCCACTCTGTGGCCTACTCATGCTGCTGCCACCTGGCCACACTGTCGTCGTGCCACTCTATAGTCTGCTGATGCTGCTGCCACTGCTATATCCAACCTGTCTGGGGGGCTCTGCCTGTATAAGCGTGTAATAGAACAGGTTCTGTCGAAATGTATGTGGAATCAGTGAATTGGTGTAAAAGGCGTGACCTTTTGGCGCTCTAGTAGGATCTTGGGCCTCTGCACGATTCTTTATAGCTGGCGCTAACACTGACCTGTAAGGCTGAGTTCAGACTTGAGTTGTTTGGTGAGTTTTGGCCCCTTAACTGCCCAAATACATAAAAGTGTGCAGCGATTCTAAGAAGCCTGTTATGTGCGTGTCACACTGGCTCACAGTATTCTTCCACTACTAGAGTAGAACACCGAGTGTACTCAAGCGCAATGCTGGCATTCACTGTAATGTTGATTTGTACGCTAATGTTATGCATTGTATGCTAATGCATACGAATTTGTATACTTATGCGTATGCATTTGGACGCTAATGCATACGCATTGTGTGCAAATGCGTACAAATTCAGTTAATTAGCATACTTTTACAAGCGAAAGGAGTAAAAGAGGAGAAGTCGCGATTCTGACCTTTTTCTATTAACCAGACACCCTCCCCTCTTCCTAGCGTAATGTTAGTCCTATTTACTAACATTAGGCTCGGTTGCTCGGCTAGAGCAATGTGTTTTACTGTAAGGCACAGTGTTCTACACCACTATCCAGGCTCTCTGCAGCCCGGAAGTAGCCATTTTTTAACGCGATTCGAAACAAATTTATTCGGATGAAAGCGAATTTTTTCGGAAAATTCGGCAAACCAGCCGAATCGAATTTTTGAAAAATTCGCTCATCTCTAAATATGATTCTTCTACTGACTGTGTAGATGATATGAAATGTAATGGAACAACGAGATATCTATGTATAATAGTAAAGAATAAGGCGATAATAGTTTTTTTCAGACTAGACAACTATGGAAGCTTTTGTTGGTAAAAGTTTTGAATTAAGAACATGTAGGGAAGGAGAGCAAGCAAAAATAAAGATAAAGTAGAGTTAAAGAATATGTGAAATTTACATATCAAGAAGTCTGAATCCTCAATGTCACAGATGAGCCTTTCCTTATATTTTCACGTGACTCAAGCTACTGTATCCAAAGATAAGATGGATTTACACTGCCCGACTGAACAGGCAATTATTGAAAAGGAAGGGTTCCTTCCCAATAATTACCTGCTTGTTAGTGGAGATGAAGAGTTGCCATTGCTCGTCCTATAGATGAGTTGTTTTTCCGATCATCGGAGGATTTGAAATCTTCCATAAGCTCTTTCATTCTTTGAATGTGTATTTCCTGACATCAAGAGTTTACAATGGCTGTCGAGGTAGTTATCCAAAGTCCAGGAATCAAAAAGTGAAAAGAGGACTTCCATGTTTTGAAGAGACTGAAATAAACTATGTTCCTGATTTTATTAGAAAACTAGATCTGAACATTGTAATATTAAAATTCTGTGCAAACTACAAGTTGGATAATAAAATATCATCCATAGAAGTCTATGGAGCAATGCTGCATATCCATTAGTTTTTTTTTTTTATAGTTGTGGCATGCTTCATTGCAGTTATCTACTACTTACTCTCCTACAAGCATTGCTGATAAGGAATGTATGCAGTACCTAAGGATGTACTGTATGTTAAAGATGCCTAATGTGAAAGAAGATATAAGGGGAGATAAATATATGTGTCCCAGCTGTAAAATAAAGTGAAGGTATACTCACATAAAAGTGCAATGATTACCAAAGTTTTTGTGAGGTAGTAAGGTTTGTGGGAACTAGGGAAAAGTTTGTAGATTTTTAGTAAAGGGTTGAATGAGAGTTTAACTTGTGTCTTATCACATCATGCTTTATGCCTCCGTTTGATATATATGTTACAAAAAATGGATACGAAACGCAGCTCACCACATTCTTGTATCCTGAACAGTCTGGGGAAAAAATGTATACTTTTTTTACAATGGTAAAAAAAGTATACATGCAGTATACATTTTTTTTTTTACAATGGAACTCCATGTTGAAAAGATGCCACTGTATGGCATCAGTCTGAGGCATTCATTTAACGTAAGTGTTTATTGGATATGTTAAAAGGTATACAAAAGTCTAAAACAAGACAACCCTATGAACATAAATTAATTGTACAAATGGGGCATACAATGTAGTCTAACATGTTTTAACTATTTAATACATTGTAGCACAATAGATTGTTATTGATTTCTATGAAGTAGAAGTACTGTATTAAAGTTCAGTAGAGGAATCTCCCATTATTATGTTATAATGGATCATATGGAACTCTGGTGGGTCTGTCCAACCCTTCCAAAAACCAGATGGCTGGCACATTTTGAAAACAGAGACATTTTGCCATTTCATGAAAAACATACAAAAAAAAAACATTTATAACTTGATGGCAACAACTCAGTCACATGACTGGATATAAAAAGAGAATGTTAGAGAGGCAGAGCCTCTAAGAAACAAAAGTAGACAGAGGTTTAACCATCTGCAAAATACTGCATCTGAAAATTGTGGAAAAATTTCAGAAAAATGTTCTTCAACAAAAATGCAAAGACTTTGAACATCCCACCATCTACAGTACATAATATCATGAAAAGATTCAGAGAATCTGGAGAAATCCATGGTGCTGAACTGGCCTTCTTGCAGCTGGGAATTTTTACCAATAGAAAACATTTGGCACATCATGAAACAAATCTACATCAACACTCCAGTAATTGGTCTCCTGACATTTATAGACTGATTTTTTTTTCTCTTTATCTCTCTTCACTTGTGCACCCCCCTCCCCAAGCTCTTTTTTTTTTTAAACACAGTATTAAAGTTTACAACACAATTAAGATTGTACCTGTGTTTTATATAATCCCACCTTTGAAGCTGTGCTGGAAAGAAAAAGAAAAAGTATTCCTACTTTCCCTATATTTTCCATTTTTTCTAGATGATAGAGATGTACCATTACATATTTTTTTCAAAATGCATCACCCTTCAGACTTGAGGTTTCCAGTCATTAACTCCTTCCCGACCAGCGCTGTAGTACTACGGCGCGCTGATCGGGTGGGTGCAGGAGCTGCGCCCGCCCAATCAGCTGCGGGGAGACGGCTGTTCCCAGTAGCCAGACCCCTGCTGCGTATGTCCGCATCGGTGTTTTAACCCTTCATGTGCTGTGGTCAGCGCTGACTGCAGCACATGCGATGCGGGCGGTCAGAAGAAGTGTCCATCGGATCCCCGCGCTGCTGCTGTGACGGGGACCTGATGGCTTAGATAGCAGCCGGATGCCTTCCTTAGGCATCAGGCTGCTATCTACGGAAGCCTGCGAGATCCAGCCCCCTGGATCTCACAGGCAGTAAGCTGGAAGTGTATTACTGTGTGTAATACACTTCCAGCCAATGCATTACAATACAGAAGTATTGTAATGCATTGTAAAGGGGATCAGACCCCAAAAGTTAAAAAAGTGTAAAAAAAAGAAAATGAAAAAAGCGAAAAAATAAAGTTTTACAAAAAAGTTTCAAGTTCCAAAAAAAAAACCCTTTTCACAAAATAATATAAAAAAATTGTAAAAAATAGTGAAAAAAATAAAAATAGACATATTAGGTATCGCCGCGTCCGTATCGTCCGGCTCTATAAAAATATCACATGATCCACCCCGCCAGGTGAACGTAATAAAAAAAAAAAACTGTGCCAAAACAGCCTTTTTTTGGTCAGCTTCCCTTACAAAAAGTGTAATAGCAGGCCATCAATAAGGCGTATTTACCCCAAAATGGTACCAATCAAACCGTCATCTCGTCCCGCAGAAATGTAGACCCTACCTGAGACAATCGCCCAAAAAATAAAAAAATATAGCTCTCAGAAAATAGCAACATAAAAAAGGATATTATTCTGTTCAAAAATGCATCTAATGTGTAAAACTTTCCAAAAATAAAAATGTTTGACATATTGGGTATCACCGCATCAGTAAAAACTTGCTCTATAAAAATATTACATGAGATGGCCCCCCAGGTGAATGCTGTAAAAAATTTTTTTTAAAAAACACTATGCCATAAAAGCCATTTTTTTTCACCTTGCCTCACAAAAATTGTAATAGCAGGCCATCAATAAGGCGTATTTACCCCAAAATGTACCAATCAAACCGTCATCTTGTCCCGCAGAAATGTAGACCCTACCTGAGACAATCGCCCAAAAAATAAAAAATAGCTTTCAGAAAATAGCAACACAAAAAAAGATTTTATTCTGTTCAAAAATGCATCTAATGTGTAAAACTTTCCAAAAATAAAAATGTTTGACATATTGGGTATCGCCATGTCCGTAACAACCTGCTCTATAAAAATATTGAGATGGCCCCCCAGGTGAATGCTGTAAAAATTTAAAAAAAAACAAACTATGCCATAACAGCCATTTTTTTTAACCTTGCCTCACAAAAAGTGTAATAGCAGGCGATCAAAAAGTCTTATGTACCCCAAAATGGTACCAATGAAAACGTCACCTCCTCCCGCAAAAAATGAGCCCCCACATAAGACAATAACTCAAAAAAATAAAAATCAATGGCTCCCTCAAACCAATCCATCAAAATCTGTGCTGCAAAATCCATATGGCGCTCCTTCTGTCCTGCCATGTGCCCCCACAGCAGTTTACCACCACATATGGGATGTTGCCGTATTCAGGAGAAAATGGGGAACAAATTACGGGGTGCTTTTCTCCTGTTACCCCTTGTGAAAATGAAAAATTTGGGGCTAAAGCAACATTTTATTGGAAGAAATGAAACTTTTCATTTTCACAGCCAAGTGTTTCCAAATTCCGTAAAACGCTTAGGGGGTCAAAGTGGCCAGTACCCCCTTAATATATTCTTTGAAGGGTGTAGTTTCCAAAATGTGGTCACTTTTTGAGGGTTTCCACTGTAGGGGTGCGTCAGGGTCTCTCAATTACAAAATGGTGCCTAAAAACCATTCTAGCAAAATCTGCCTCCAAAATCCGTATGGCGCTCCTTTCCTTCTGACCACTGCCACAAACCCATAGAGATGTTTACCACCACATATGGGGTATTTCTGTAAACTGCAGAATAAGAGTAATGTATATTGAGGTTTAGTTTGCTGTTAACCCTTGCTGTTTTGCAAGAAAAAAATTAACATGAATAATCTACCAAAAAAGTGAAATTTTGAAATTTCACCTCCATTTTCCATTAATTCTTCTGGAACACCTCAAGGGTTAACAAAGTTTGTAACAGCAGTTTTTTATAATTTGAGGGGTGTAGTTTCTAAAATGAGGTCATTCATGGGCGGTTTCCATTATGTAAGCCACTCAACATCACTTTATATCTGAATTGGTTTTGGAAATTTTGTTGAAAATTTGAAAAATGGCTTCTAAACTTCTAAGCCTTCTAACGTCTCAAAAAAGTAAAATGACTTTTATAAAATGATGCCAACATAAAGTAGACATATGGGGAATGTAAAATAATAACTATTTTTGGAGGTATTACTATATATTTTGAAAGTAGAGAAATTGAAATTTGGAAATTTTTCAAAATTTTTGGTAAATTTGGTATTTTTTTAATAAATAAAAATGAAATATTTTGCCAGAAATTTACTACTGTCATAAAGCACAATATGTGACGAGAAAACAATCTAAGAATGGCTTGGATAAGTAAAAGCATTCCAAAGTTATTACCACATGAAGTTACACATGTCAGATTTGCAAAAAAATGGCCTGGTCAGGAAGGTGAAAACAGGCCCGGGGTTGAAGGGGTTAAGGCTAGGAGTTTGTTCAGACATCTATTTGTGTACGATACAGAGACAGCCCAATAACAACTGAACAATAAAATTTACCCGATGTTTCAATATATCAGCACTTCATCACCCAAGACAAAGAAAAGAAGATCAGAATATAGTTCTTATATCATCCAATAATGCATTAATATAATTCATAATCTCAGGGGCGGATTGGCCATAGACCCTACAGGGAATTTTCCCGGTGGGCCGATCCCTAGGAGGGCCACCCAAGTCCTCCTCATGGCTGCCAGCCAGGTACATAATGATCTTATTCTCTCCTAAGCCCCTGGCCAGCAGCCAAAGGTGTCCTCCTGAATTCAACTATATCTGTTTCCTCAGGACAGTGATACGGTTGAATACTGTGGCACAGGTGGCAGTATTTTGTGCTGCACTGTGGTATTTGTTTCTGCTGGGGCGGTATATTGCTCTGCGCCATGGTACTGCTGGCCCTGCCTAATTATGTTGCCCCTCCTTCTTTTAGTTTGGACCTACCTACAACATGGGGCCACTTTTACCATTTTTTTCCCAGGGCCTCTTTTAGTTCCCAATCCGCCCCTGCATTATCTGAAGCCAGTATCTAAATAATTTGCGGCACCCCCACAGAAGATGCATCAGGTCTGCACCTCGGGCTCCACAATACTGTTCTTAAAAGTAGAGGACATGTTATTCAATGGTAGACATAGGCTACCCCAACTTTTTGAGATGCAATGCTGCCATCAAGTTCTAAATATTTTTTTTTTCATGATGGTAAAATGTTTAACTTTCAACATCTGATACAGTATGTGTTCTATGATCTATTAATAAAATTTATGAGATTTGCAAATCATTACTTTCTGTTTTATTTACACTTAATTACATTTTACACGGCGTCCCAACTTCTTTGGAATTGGGGTTGTAATTTTCAAAAACATTTATCTCTGTAGATTTTATGTAGACACCAACAAATCATAACATTTCAGCTATTCCTTGAGTAGACCTGCACTAGATTATCGTTTGCAGAATTTTACATTCAATAACATAAATTTTAGTTTCTTCACCACGAACAGTAAAGCACAAAAATTGAACACTATTTTCTCATCACTGCCTAAGATGCTGTTGTGACAAATGCCATTCGGGAAATGCAGGTGAAAGTATTAAATCAATACAGTGGAGTTCAGTATTTATGGGGATTAACTTTGATGGGAGTTTATTAATTCTTCAAATGTTACCAGAAACTATTTATCTATCTACTTATCAATTTTTAATGTAAAAAAAAAAAATTAGACCAGTACCTCGAAAGTATGTGAAGAAAAGGACTGCAAGTAGCAGCACACTGTCATGCGCAAAGACAAATGGAAACACTGGAAACATGAATAAATGTAAATTGCATTACTTCTATACTTGCTAAATAAAAATTAGAAGTTCTTTGCACTAATTTTTTACTGTGTCAGGCCTATCTATCAGTAACAAGGTAGCTTCCAACAGATGGGACCTATACTATCAAGCCTGCATCTCCTAGGCTATTGGCCTACAAAATTTGTGCCAATGTAGAATCCAACTATATTAAACTCTGATTAAAAGCCCTGGGCAGGTTGGCCAGGAGTGCACGGTCCAAATAGGGGAAGTCTATCTATCTATCTATCTATCTATCTATCTATCTATCTATCTATCTATCTATCCATCTATTACCTAACTATCTCATATCTATAGGTAGAGATGAGCGAATCGAAGCTGACGAAGTGGAATTCGTTACGAATTTCATGGAAAATTCGATTCGCCACGAAAGCGAAATTCCTGGCGATTCATGGTAACAAATCTTTTTTTTTTTTCCTAAAATGCCCGCAAGCACATGGCATGACATGGGGGAAGGATTTCTGTGACAAAGAAGTAAACACCCACAATGCGATCACATGCAGACATTTAGCCAATTAGCAGCCAGCCAGGTCCTGTGATGTCACAGCCCTATAAATAGCTCTGCAGCGCTGGAATCCTCCATTTGCAATTGATTTTAGACCAGAGACAAACGTCAGGAGAGATAGGGCAAGTGATAGAAAAATGTTGCTAAAGAAAAAAAATGAGGAGATCAGGGATAGAAAATCTGAATTGCAGGGATAGGAGAGGGACGATTTCTAGACACAATCCATAAGGGATTATCAGGCAGTGAAATCGCTATTCTGGTACACTGAGCAGCAGTAACTGGGCATTGGGGTTTGGGGCACTCTGTTCTAAAGGCTGTATTGGGGTGCTTTATTCAAAGAAGCACCACTTGTTTTCCTTGTTGCAGTGAAGTAAGAGGGTCAGACATTTGTTTGGGGTACATAAATAGAGAAAAAAAAAAGAATCTTTTGTGTTGTGTTGAGTAAAAAAATAAAAATAAAACTTCCTTGGCAAAGTTGAATTGGCCAAAAAACAGTTAATATGTTTTTTTGCGGTTGTTCATTTTAACTAAGTATTTTTGGCGTAATTCGCCATCCAAACAGAAAAGCGTGATATTGTGCTAACGTAGTCAGTGAAGTTGAATTGCCCAAAAAAGAGTTAAGACGTGGTTCTGGGCTCGTTCCTTTTAAATAGTTGCAGCGTCAGTCGCTGTAAAAAAAGAAAAAAAAGATTATCTTTTGGGTTGTGTTTTCGGAAAAAAAATCAAACTTCCTCGGCGAAGTTGAATTGGCCAAAAAACAGTTAATATATTTTTTTGCGGTTGTTCATTTTAACAAAGTATTTTTGGCGTAATTCGCCATCCAAACAGAAAAGCGTGATATTGTGCTAACATAGTCATTGAAGTTAAATTGCCCAAAAAAGAGTTAAGACATGGTTTTGGGCTCGTTCCTTTTAAATTGATAGTCGCAGCGTCAGTCACTGTAAAAAAAGAAAAAACTCAAAAATGGTTATATTTTGGGTTGTGTTTTGGGAAAGCACAGCACTACTCATGCTGTTGCTGCCTCCGCGCGCTGTGTCCTAGCTGCCGCTACCTCCAAATTATGTAATTGTGCCACTCTGTGGCCTACTCATGCTGCTGCCGCCTCCACACGCTGTGTCCTACCTGTGTTCTACACCACTATCCAGGCTCTCTGCAGCCCGGAAGTAACCATTTTTTAACGCGATTCGCCATGAATTTATTCGGATCGAAGCGAATATTTTCGGAAAATTTGGCGAACCAGCCGAATTGAATTTTTGAAAACTTCCCTCATCTCTATCTATAGGCATTTTTCAAAGGGTTTTACCAATCTCAGACATTGATGGCATATCGCTACGTGGCACAAGTAGCAGCACACTTTTCATGTGCAGCTGCCCTCCATTAACTTCTTTGGGATTGATGGAAATATCCATGTCATCGCTCTACTATTTTTGAAACTCCTATAGGGGTAAATGAAGGGAGGCCATGCTTGCATGATGCACTCTCCTTCACTTTAAGGGATCCATTATGGCTACTTACATCCTTCACAGTTACTGTAGTTCCCAGATTTCCAGGGGCAAAGGTGTCACCAAAATAAAAATGGTGAGGTCAAGTTAGAATGACATTGATTATATACATAGACTTTCTTTAACTTGGTCAACGATATAAAGCAGGGTGTCGAAAACAGAGGAACCCACCATTGACTGAAGATGAGGGGCACAGTTCACATCCTCTTCTCTCCCTCTATACAGTGACCTTTGCACATGGCACAGAGCATGCTCACAGCATTCTTCCACATAAGTCAATGAGCCCTTTCTTGCTCACACTCATCTTCATCATGTAATGAAAAGAGGCTATATAATAAACTTGATGCATTCCCTTTTTTACTACAATATACCAAAAGACACTATCCAGATTAACAAATGTGTCTGTGGCAGTGGTGTACATATAGAAGTAAGGACCCCATAGCAAGGACCAAACTAGGCCCCCAACACAGGACAGAAGACTCTCCGGATAAACACCTTTCAATGACCCTTGGGCAATTTTTCCACTGCTTCATTTGCTAAAAGTTGTTCCTTTAGAGAGTCCTGACCAAGTTTTCACCTATAGCAGTCACATGGTCTGCCGCTATGGTCGTTACGCCCCTGGTCTGTGACTAGAATCTGTCTAAAAACTGGAGCAAATTGGTACAACTCTGGCTTTTCCTGATACACTTGAACAGAGGTGGGGCTTAGTGGAAAGGGAGCATAGCTTTTTAAGAAAGGAGAAAGAAAGCCAATCAATAGTTATTATAATGTTTGAGAAAAGTGTCTCTAAACCGCATTTATCATCCAGCCTGAGCCCCTGTGATGAATGTAGTGGAAGTCTAGACAGCCGGTCTAAGTTTACACCCTCTATAGGTTTATTAAATCTTTCCTTTTCTCCTTTTCTAATCTGCTTTTATTCACTGAATGTAGATGTTTTGTTCTGATTACATGATTACATGGGCAGACATCCTGATTAGACAGTCCAAAGATTTCCTTTACTCAGCCAATTGGACATAAAAAACCCCAGTTAGAAAATGAATGATTGACTTCTATGGAAGACTTTTGTGGGCATGCTCAGTGGCATATACACAGGTGAAGATGAGCCTTGTTCATGGTGAAACCCATATATTCTGTTTCTGGCTTAAAGGGGTCAGAGCACCACAGCCTCTTCAAACAGCTGGTTGGTGAGGTGCCAGGAGTCGGACCCCCATTGAATTGTTATTGATAACCTATGTCGGGTATAGCAGGACTCCAGATATAAAACTCCAACAAAAACAATAAAAAAATAATTTAACATAAAAACTTGATTTAAACAATATTAGATTTTCTGACAATACTGTACTTTCCTTTTAAATGGTTTATTCATTCTACTTAATCTGTAAATGTGTATGCAGGTACAGTATATGTATATTGTACATATACATAAATTCATGTACCATAGACAGATGTGGGATCTCTACAGCACCAAAGTAATATTTTTTTCTTTTTAATGTAGGTCTTGTCAGCATGCATATTCAGACTCCTGGAATGAATGCATCTTAATGAGTTAATTAAAAGATTTCACAGAGCAGTTGGCACACAAAGCCACTTCTCCTTCCCTTCATTAATTTCAATTTATTTTTTTTCTATGAAACTATAATTTGAAGGGTTAAAAAATAAATCTTTAATTTACAGAAGATGCTTATTATCATTGTTTAATTTGTCAGTTAAACAATGTAAAACTGAGCCTAAGCTGTTATTCTGCATATCGATGGACTGAAGTGACTGTATTTCTCCTCTCTGTTTTTGCCATTAGCTAGTAATTTCACTTTCTTTCCCGCTAGTCACTCGCTAATCCCAGCAGAGAGTTTGGAATTGATAGCAACAGGAAAACAAAATACAAAATTAAGTAGCGCTTTAGGACTGAACACCGTATTTTGAGCTTACCATAAGCCATCATTGTACACTGTACATTACATGCAAGTTTTGATAGAGTGGAGTAATTGTTCTATGCTTTGTGAGATGAGTCAGCATGCTTCCATTCTCTTCAGTGGTTCACTGAATAGCGAACTTTTGTACAATGGATATTTTACATTCTTTTAAAAATTATTATCCATTTTTGAAATCACCATATTTTTGGATGCAATGTTTTTTTCAGCCAGAGCTGTAAATGGAAGGAAGAAGGAAAATATCCTTGTATTCCTTTTGCTTTTAAAGCCACTTCTAGATTTGACTCAAATGTTTAATCTGGTGTGACACTGTCTACTGAGAAGACTGAAGAAGCACCCTGTCTGAAACATTGTTATATCTTGTGAAGCCCTGAAGACATAAATAGAAGCACACTTGTTCAAGGGTTTATGCCGCTAATACACATATTCCCTATCCAAAGGATACTCCAAAGTCCTGTAGAAGTGAATGGTGAGGTGGACGGAGCACTGTTGCATTCTCATGAGGCAGTCCCGGGAGCCCATGTGATAGCAGGGGGATCCTAGCAGTAGTATCCTCAGCAATCAAACACTTATTCCATATCCTGTGGATAGGGAGTAAGTGATATTAGTGGCACAATCCCTTTAAATGCAAGATAAATGTGTGGGGTGAGTCTTTCTCTCTGGCTCAAAAAACTGCACGAAAAAAATCACAAAAACTGTTACGTTTTTCCAGTTAAAGGGATTGTGCAAAGTTTTGAAGTTATCCCCTAACCACAGGGGGTCTGAACAATGGAACGCCCAACTATCCTGAGAATGGAGATCCCCTTCTCCTAATCTGATGAAGTGACAAATTGATCATGTTCCCTGCCACTCCATTCATTCTCTGGAAATAGCCAAATCCTGTTCTCAGTTATCTCTGGCATTCCTATAAAGAGTAAATGGAGCAGCAGGATGATTACCTGACCTGCCATTCCATCAGATCAGGGGAATGGGAAACTTGTTCGGGGGATGGTGGGGTGTACCAGTGACCCCCATGGATCAGTTAATTATACCTTATTTTGTGGATAGGGGATAACATCAAAAATTGGCACAATCCCTTTAACCTCTAAAGGGTTCTTGCCAGTACAAGCCCAGCTTTAAACAAACCTCTTGGCCACAGTAGGTTTTGCTGCTGGATCTTCAGCTGTTATTCACAAGAGTCAGTTATTGTGAGCCAAAGCCAGGTAACAATTTGCTTTACAATCTGTACTCTTGTACCTGCTGTGTATGGGAGTACAGATTTCTCTGCAGCTAGACTGAGATCTAGCTCCATAGCACATTGTTTCTCCTGCCTCTACCAGAACTGCTTTTCTAAAGCCTGACAGATGGGCTAATTCAGACCTTAGCAAAGCAGGCACAGGCTAAGGAGCAATGTGCTATGGAGCACATGGGCGGACATATCGCATGGGCCCAGCATGTGAGGGGGCCCATGCCATTGCCACCCATTCATACTAGTGAGCGCTTCTGGAAGTGCTCACTAGTACGCAAGTGCTGGTGGAGAGAAGCACAAGAAGCGCTTATGCTTACCCCTGCCAGCGTGCCTCCACTTCCTCCCTGGTCTCCTGTAGCCTGCTGCCTGACTGCGTACAGTGCGCACTATGACCTGACGCTGTACGCAGTCAGGTCACGTGACTGTGCAGCGCGGGCTTGGAGACAGCAGGGATTCTCTTGAACACCCCGGCGGACACAGAGCAGGAGAGGTAAGTTTTATGTATTTATTTTTAGTCTGATCTGAGGTCTGATGGGGGTCTTTAGCATGGATATGGGGGCCTGGCCCTGGCTGCATGAGCAAATTAGGGGGGGAGGGGCAACTGACATATTTGGGGGCCTGGAATCAGACAAAAAATAATAATTGTAAGCCAGTGACATGGGGGGGCTGAATAAATAAATAATTAATTAATAACTGATATTGGTGGGGGGCTGAATAAATAAATAATAACTGATATTGGTGAGTGGGGGTCCTGAGCAATGACATATGGGGGGGCAGGCACATTCTTTGCACAGGGGCCCACTGCTGTCTGTGTCTGCCCCTGATGGAGCACCTGCCTGTACAGCACTCAGCCATAAGGAAATTAATACATCCATACACAGCAGAGTATGGGAGTATGGATTCTAAAGCCCAAGAGGCACCTGAAGTTCAGGCACCTATTTTATTAAGAAAAGTAAAAATAAATAAATAAAAATAATAATAAAGCATATTACAAAATGTAATTTAGTCACATTTAGAGTAGGTTTCAATAAAACTAATTTCTTTGTTAAGTTACAATTTAAGTGTATTAACTGTATTTTGTAGACCTTAAATTTTTTGTTTGATTTATCTTTTTTTTTCTATATGGCATTAATATAAATGGTTATTTAAATAAAAAAAAATAGTATAGCACTCACATGTTGGAAACTGATGTAGGGATGATGTAGGGAGGCCTGGAAGTACTCAGAATACAGCATCAGCAGAATCCAAAATAAGTAGATACATCTTGTTTCCCATAAAAACAACTTTTTTTAGACCAGTAAAAGCCCATAAAAATATACCCCATGAAACAGTCTGTATCTACACGTTTCAGATCAAAAGATTTAGATCCTTATTTATCAATTATTCAATCAAAATGATCCTTATTCATCCTTTGAATAAGGATCAAAATATTTTGATCCAAAACACATGGTATGTTTCATGGGGTATATTTGAATGGACGTTTACTGTGTTAAAATAAAGTTTGTTTGCTTTTTTTAAAGGAAGCTTGATTTATATTGTTATTTTAAATCATTTAAACTTTCTACCATTCACTCAGTAATAAGCCAGCCATACAAGCTAAATTACTGTGCCACTGCAAGAATTCTCATTGGCAGCCCGGTAAGGTCAACCGTGCATCCATGTTGTCAGTCTGGGTTAGGGGGTCCATCGGTATTTGCCAAAATCTAAAAATCTTTCCATTAATTTTGATTACTCCATAGTAAACTAAAACCCTAATGTCTGTGAGAAAAAAGACTAACTGACTTTGGTTATGATTTGTTCACTTGCCTTATAAGTAACTTATATAAAACTGACACAAGGTAATGTCTTCTTTTTCTTTTCTTTTAGACACCCTATTTAGTGGCCTTGGAATTGGAGCAGTCATCGGTTTGGCTGTAGCCGCTCTCCTTCTAATTCTCGTTGTGACGGATGTCAGTTGCTTCTTCATGAGACAGTGCGGATTGCTTATGTGCATAACCAGACGGATCTGCGGGAAGAAAAGTGGCTCCAGTGGAAAAAGTAAAGAATTAGAAGAAGGAAAAGCTGCATACTTGTGAGAAAAAAATACTTGTCTTTTTTTAAAAATGTCCTTTAAAGGTTCAAAAACATTTTGAGAAAAAATCCTGACTTTTCCAGATTCAAGTTCAGTAAAATTATATTTGAACTGGTATATAATTTTGAATGATTACAGATATAATGGGTTCGATGAGGATATCAGACCACAGATAATAGTAAATGTTTTAAACATATAAATCTAAAGGTATTTTATTAATTTTCTATTAGAAAGTAACTACTGATAATCACAGGAAGTCTTCAAAGAGCCTAATATAAAGGCTCCAGAACTTATGCCATGACTACATCTCTGGACCCATACCCCAGTACAACCTAAATCCACAATGCTGTTATTTATAGCTGAACAACTATATTAACCAGGCACAAGCAATGCCCTAAAGAGTATATGTATCTTTTAAGATCTTATGTCATGTCTTCAAGATGTGTCAAATTGTGTCATAATCAATGAGCCAAGACTACTGAAGAGTCACTCTTTATGATTCATCAATTTGCCAAAAAGCAGATTACTCTGATTCACTTCAAATTATAAACCTGTTGAACCAACCGTCTACCAGTCTTTAGCTGAGACCCCCACCAGTGATCGTAGTGTTATTCCATTGGGCTTTTCCTGCTTGTATGGGGTTTATCATTCCCCAAGTTACTTCCAAAGTAAGTATATTGTTATAAACATATCTTTCTTTTGAAAATCCATGTTTCAAACCATGAGAAATTGGTCTATTGCCATGCAGATTAGGATTCACGCGCACCTATGGAGGCCTCTTGCTATCTGGTGCACCATTCCTTTGCTTGTATTGTCATCCAGTGCTTCCCCTTCATGGTTGACTGACACTGGCAAAATTACTCAGTGTCATCATGCCTGGAATTGAAATATTGCACCTGCGCCGATATGCTTACTTTGAAAGTGATTTTGGAACTGATAGACTCCCTTTAACTCTAAGACTTTAGCATTTTAGGGTTGAGCCTTCTTTCAGTTTCTCTATAGAAAATCATTAGAGGCTATTGGGCTCTAGAATATAACATCCCCTACATAATCATTTTTGGGGGTATCAGTTGAGGGACCCCCACTATATCTCAATCATATTCAAAAAGATATCAAAAGTATACATATCTTAACCCCTAAATCATCTTGGTTGTTTTCACATTTGATGAGTTTAGGTTTTGGTTATTTTACTACAATCACTCATCTACAATGCATATTGCTCAACATATATAACATATTTCCAATTTTCAACATTAACAACATTATTATAAATTTCAAATTTATATATAATGTTGAGAAAATATGGAATTTTTTTGTTGATTTATCCTGTACTTAACCATGTGCATATTCGCTGCGTACAGTATGTGGTTTGTGTGTGTGTGTGTGTATTGTCTACATATGCACCTTAAATAATTAGGGTGCATGGTCCATTTTGTTGGTGTTGGTCTATCTATTCTGCATGTGTGTTTTACAAAATTAACATTTGTATCATTTGAAATGGGGAAATCAATTGATGGGATCAATTTCCAGAATAAAGTATCTGAGAAAAATTTGAAGGGGCTGCGTCTAATAAGGTTTTGGAAATTGAAGGTCTAAGCTCAAAGATTCCATCAGTGTCATCTTCTATGACATCTCAAGGACAAGTCACAAGATGACTTTTGAGAAGATTTCCCATTTAACATCTGCAAGATGATAGTGTGACCTTGTTTGGAAACTTTTGTCTGCTGAGCATTGTGACGATGGGCATATACATGTGGTTTTTACTCATGGCATTGGGGGAAGGATCATTATCTGAGCCTATGTAAAAACCTGTAGCATGTTTGACAGTTTGCTTCTCATATGTTATCATGGTATCTAAGCAGATTTCCTAAACTCCAGAGTGTAATTTGATCTTTGGCTTCCTTGACAATCTACCTTCATGAGCAGTGGTGAAATCACATAAATTTCACTAAAAATAGGTCAGGTTGGGATCAAAGTCATTGAAGTCACAGAGTAAATTTTGCGTGAGGCTCATCCCTATTTTTGTATGTAAGGGAAAGGAGATAACAGTATGGGTTCATGTACACAAACAATTTTTTTTCCGTGTCCATTTGTGAAAACAATCAATTCAATGGGGCTACAATAAACGGAAATAATTACAAGTGCATTCCGTGTCTGTATTTCCCCATGGCTGTTCTGCAGTAAAATAGAACATGTCCTAATATTGTCTGCATTACGGATAAGGATAGGACTGTTCTATTAGGGGTCGGCCATTCTACAGAATGAGGAATGCACACAGCCAGTATCCGCAATTTACAGACTCCAAAACATCAAATGGTTGTGTACATGAGTCTTGTCTCTGGGAGCAGACTATAAGTGAATGATGAAAGTTAGACAGCTAGAATTTAGTAAAACACCTATGCAGTGAACCAATAACAATGTCATGTGTTGTAGTGTCCACATAATATTGTCATGTACAAAAATATGCCTAAATGATGGAACTACTGTATAGAGCCTTTACTATATAACCATATACTGCCTAAATAATGGTATAATGCTATACAATGTACAAATGATCAAGGTTTCAAGACAAGAAGCAATACAAGTTGTCATGATGAAGGTGGTGGAGCCCTAAAGGTAGCTGCCAGTTTTGCACTCCTTATAATCCAGCCATTTGAAAAGTTTTGATTGGTGGGGGTTTGAGTGCTGACACCTCCACTCATCGCTAAAATGAGGAGATAGTAGGCTTTACACAAAATGCTATCTCTGCTCTCTGCAGACTCAGTAGAAAGTCTTCAGCCAATCTCTAGTTAATCTCCAGCATCAGGGAGAGATGGCAGTCCAGGTGAGAGCTTATTTCTCCTTGTTTTATTGATTGGTGGGAGTCTGGGTATTCTGATCCCCACATATCAAAATATTTGATATATCCCTATGACAAGTACGCTTTAAAAATCCAGTTACATACCTTTGAACATAACTTTCTTGGATTAAGAAGAGGCTACAGTGCTCAATGGAGCACCGCAACCTCTAGAAACCACTGATCATGGGGGTGGCAGGAATTGGACCCTCACCAATCTGATATTGATGACCTATCCTAAGGAAAATAACATAGGACATCATGCTCACCAGTCCGTATATCATAGGTAACATCTCTGCCAAATAAAGATCAGTATCCATGTGCCTAGCCTCAGCACTTGCAACATATACCAAGGATAGACCATCAGTATAAAACATCCGGACAGCCTCTTTAATGGCAGTTACTTGAGTTTATGAATGCCCGTTATACATGCACTCATCATGTTGTCTCAAAAATATCTTCTCTTGAACTTTCATTTATACTATATGACCAATTTGATATGTCTGACAAATGTGTTACTAAAGGGGTTGTATAAGATGAGAAAAAAACATGGCTATCCATAGTCGCGGTACCAGGTTTAGGCAATGACTACTTGTATATTACTGCTTTGGTAAACAGCTGTTTTAAGCATATTAACTAGAGAAATAACTTGTATATACAAAATGAGTTGCAAGAGATTAGAAAAACATGGCTGCTTACTTCTCAAAAGTCCCTCACTTGCCCTTGTACTGTGAGCAGTATTGCAGCTCTTTGTCAGTCATCTATATGAGACTGAGCTAACACACTCAGCCTAAGGATAAGCGTGGTGTGGTTTCTGGAAGGTAGCGGCCATGTTTTCTAAGTCACATGCAACTTCTTAAAGAGGCTGTGATACAGTATGTTGGAAGAAGCTATGTTCTTCTTACTTTTAAGACAGCTATGCACCTTTAATAGCTGTAGGATGAACACTAGGTCAGCCAAAGTTATTCCTCTCAACCCCAACACATGTTTTAATGGTGAGAAGGAAGCAATCCACTGCCAGAAATTTCTGAGGGGCAGCTTATCTTCTGTGAGAACAATGTATCAGGCATATTGAAGTTCGACAGTCCTTCTTTTCTCTTGCACCATTTGTCGGGAGACAGTTGGGTCCTCAGTGCCTCACCATAAACATAATATGGTCAACCATACAGTTTCAGCTGACTGTGCTCCTATGTGTATGGGCACCTTGGGTCTCCAAATCACTAATGCATATGTTCCAAAAGTTGACATACGATGGACTTATATCTTAAAAGCACATTTGTAAATCATTCTGTTTATTTTTCTGTAACTATATCAGCAATGTTCATATCGTATGGCTCGGGAAGAAAGTTTTGTGTTACACAAACCTTGACAAGATGCACTCTTATGATCAGAGAGATGTGTAGTAGGAATGAAATGTACAATTGAAAGCACTTGATGTACTGAAAAAAACCTCTTTCAATGTGAAGACTTTGATGCAGACTTTTTTCTATTTATCTGTTCATCTTGTGGGATATTAAAAATAAAACAGAGACCTCGTTGCTTACGAGATGTTCAGTACAGTAATGTGTAACTCTACTCTCCTTGTATCGTATTCCTTTCTTGCCAATCTTTCTTAAAGTTATGTTGTAGAGCGAGTAGACTTTGGGCCGATTAACATTCTTTGTAGTCAATTAAGTCCAATAATGAATTACTGTAACTCTAGAATTACGTACAAACATCAATGTCAATGCTGATCCAAAGTGGACAATGTGTATAAACAACCACAATAAAGATGATATTTTCATGGTTATTTCAGATGCAAGCAATCTTTTCTTGGCCAGCTGTGAGGCCTGTTGTTTAAATACTTGGGTCCTTATGCAGAATGGAACTGATATAATTGACCATTTCAAAGATGTACATACTCATAGGAGCTAAGTCTTCTGAACATACAGGCAAGACTGATCACCTATCTTATTAATTATGGCAGTTTGCCAGTTCTCCCCCAACAGATGATGCCATGTTGAATTTCAGCACACCCTATCCTTTGTTCACATAGGAGATAAGTCACCTCCTCTACTCAATGAGAACACATGTGCACTCAACTGAGCCAAGCGTGCATTGTATGGGTAAGTTAGAAGAATTGATTTCTTCGTCCGACAGCTATTAAAAGTGTATGGCCACCCTAAGAGCTCTCAATCTAAGAAGCACAACCTAGCACAACATTTTATAACTTGTAAGCCACTTTCAAACATGACAAGTGGTGTAGAGCGATACTGGAAATTAAAACAGTAAAACATGATCGACTTACATGGCATTTACCACAGTATCAGTCATACTATGACATCCCAGCCTGGAATCTACATGAAGGTGGCCTAAAAGCCACATATCATTCCTAGGCCAATGGGTGGGCTGCACTGCCTTAGCTATTTCCATCTCAAATATATTTTTTTGTACCAAATGATTGATTAGTTTTCAGAAATCCCTCTCAAATATGTAAGGAGGTCACATTGAATATTCACAGCAAGAAAATATTTAAGCTAGAGACATAATGACACAATGTTACTCTTAAGCAAAATTATAATTGGCCTCAATCCTCAATGTGGGAATACAAATGGTGCAATTGAGACAACATTTACAATGAAGGTGATTTTATGACTGTTTTCCTATAGGGAAACATTAAAGTTAACCATGCATTCATAGTTTTACCAATGAGCAAATCTGGATTGTTTAAAGAGGTTATCCTGGAATTTGATCTTGTATAGTTTATCATCTGGATACATCAATATCAAATTGGAGGGAGCCCGACTCCCAGCACCCCCACCAGTCAGCTGTTTGAAGAGGCTTCTGCGTTAACCTGAGCTCCTGTTAGCACCACGGCCTCCCTGCAGGTTACCAACCACAGTGCTGTCTGTTGTGTAGCGGCTGTGCTTTGAATTGTTGAGTTGAATAGAACTGAGCTGTGCCTAGACACGTGACTGTTGTACGATGATGTCACTGGCCTAAAAAGGACATTACATGCATCCTTTGGTTTCCGACTATAGTAGTATTGGGTGCTAGTTATGGGCAACTACCTTAAATCCTAGTAAACCCATACCTGCTTGGGATAAAGAAGGGTTTTTTAACTAAACAGATTCATTCCCTATCCACTGGGGAGCCTACTTTTAGGACCCTCACAATCACTAGAATAGGTTTCCCAATTCCCACACTGTTATGGAGAAATCCCATTGTGCTCTATGAAAATGGCAGAAATAACCATATGCTTGCTCATCTTCTACTCCATTCAAGTTCCTGGTGACTGCGGTTGTGTGAGGAATGGAAAACTTTTGGGACTCACATTCGAGTTACCATGATAGTCCCAGCTGTGGAGCCCCCAGCGATAATACATTTATCACCTATCCTGTTGCTTGATGATAAAATTGAATGGCGTGAAATCCCCATCTACATTCATGACACATGAATGCAGATTTTTACCACTTTAGATCAGATACCTCTGTAGGATTTTGTGTCCATTACTGCAAGATAGCCAATTATACTATCCAACCTTCTGCATATCTATGTAGTATATGCATAATTTCGGGAATGCTTGATATCTTGTAGGAAGGATGGATCAAAAGAACCCATAGTAGAGATGAGAACTGAGGATGAAAGAGTTACTAATCATGATGGGAGCCCAGTAATTGAACCAAATGAAACAACACCTCTTACAGAACCTGAGTATGTATTCTTGTTTTGTTGTTTCTTATTAAGTTCAGCATCAAAGCCACAAACGATAAGACTTCTTCGCAGTGCCTTTTTGCAGTGCCTTTTTGCAGTTCACAATATCTACTTATTTCACCTCCGCTTGATATGCTTTCTCTGTTTCGTAATTTATATAGTCATTTATTTTTGTTTGTTAATGGTCGTGAATTACATTGAGAAAGCGTCTCGCAAGAAGTAATCTCTCTAGTACTAATTAACTGTAAAGACAGCAAGTTGTGTTATTGGAAAGCATCAGATAGACATTGGCTGCAATAGGTATGACATAAATCATGTATTTTTAATGCTCTCCTGTGTTCTCATTTACCTGCTCTATACAACTAAAAGCTATTTAGAAAAAAAAGAGGTCTATTGATGCAAATCTAAAATGGGACTCAGGCATTGATTTTAGGTTATTTGTAGCTTTAAGTGTTAACATTCAGCTAGAGATAAACGTAAGTAAATTTGGATAGAGACCATCTTTCATAATCTTTAAACCTAGATTGAGTCAGAAACTTGCAACATTAATTTTGAAAAGTCTAGTCTCTGGATTTACCCCCATGTCCCTGGCGGGGTTGCCATTTAGTTCCAGTTTTTTTTGTTTGTTTGTTTTTGTTTTTTTTTTTAATTATGATTCTAAATTGATATTTATTCATCCCTTAACTTTTGGCCAGGTTAAATAGAGAATCACCTCCTTCCTGAAAAGAGAGCCTGGATGACAATATCTTTGCAGTGAGCCCTTGAGGAGATGAGAATGATAATGACACTGATGAGATGTTGTTGTGTCATGGCTGGGGTTCGTTCAGTGAAAGCAGTGATGATGAAGAAACCAGGCAGAGATTGTAGAATAGAGAATGTCTTTCTTTTCTAAGTGCAAAAGAAAAAAAAAAAAAAAAAAACAACAACATCCAGCAATTTTCCCTTTCAGATAGTAGGGTTTAATGGCTGGCAATGTGGAAGAAGATAAGAAGATGACACTCAGAAATTTGCTAGCTGACGTCTCTCATCATAGCCTTCCCTACGGCTGTACTCTGGAACCTGTGGCTGTAGATGTCCACTATATGATGCTGGCTGCTAACCCTTTCTGTCCTGAACTGCAGTGATGGTGTCTTAATGTGTTATCCACCATCTTCCTGCAGAGTTTTCATAGCTTGATTGCTAGATAACTCTGCTGTCACAGCATAGTTTACAAGTCTTCCATGGCCTAGGACCCTGCAGTCCCTCTGAGTTAATATATTCTCCTAGATGAGCCACCTCTGTGATCAACATGGCCTAGAGGAGCAAGAGACTGTAACTTGCTCAGTCCCTCCATTGGTAGGAGGTCGGACCCGGAGGGGAGGAATGGGATGGTAAGTTCCATTCCTTTTGCCAAACACTGCCAACTGTACCCCATCTGCTAGTGTACAAAGTGTATGACATGAAAGATGACATAGCATGAATATTAAATTACACTTTACACAGGTCTGGGGTACTACATCTTCATAATCAGCCCAAAGCAAATTCAAGCTGAGATTTCAGGATGTGCATTCTTATCCTTGGTGACTAAAGCTCAGAAATATAGAATGACAATCATTTATTTATTATCCCTCCCCTCTTACCTACCATTTGGTGAAACAAAAACAAATTAGGAGACATTTATCAAACTGATGTAAAGTAGGACTATTTTAGTTGCCCATAGCAACCAATCAGATTCCACCTTTTATTTGCCAAAAGCGCTGTGAAAAATGAAAGGTGAAATCTCATTGGTTGCTATGGGAAACTATGTCAGTTTTACTTTACACCAGTTTGATACATCTAACCCTTTGTCTTTAAAGTGGTTCTACAATGTCTACTTGTTGGAGGAGTCTCTTAAAAAATAAGCTTATTAGAAATGTTTCAAATGCTAGGATCCACAGCGATTAACTGTAATCTGCAGGGAAACCTGGAAGTAAGGGGGAGATTTATCAAGAATGGCACTTTCTGCATCGGTCTTAATATCTCCTGCAATGCCATAGGATGCACCTAATTGAAGATAATGTGCAGGCCTCGTCATAACTTAGGCACATCCTCCTGCAGTCCATTCTCCAGAAAACTGCCATAAATTAAACCAAATTTGTTGTGGCTGCTGGCCACACCCCTTCCGACCCTTGCAAAGTGCCCTTTTTGAAAAGAGGAGAAAGTAGCATAAAACTGCCCTTTTGCAACACACTTTTTAAAATAAAAAGTCATATTTAAAAAATGGCAAACATGTAATTTCCAAGTTTTTAATGCCACTTTTTGGCACAGGAAGATGATAATTCTGCCCCTAAGTGTGAAATTTCCCTGCAACACCACCAGAGGTGAAAATAATCATTACTGATTGCCAATGCAAATCAATGGGATTGCAACGTAATTCGGACAGACTTTCCGGTCCGCGAGATAGTCTTTATAACTGTTCTCCACTTCTCCAAAGATGAGTATCCTGGAAATAGGACCCCTTTATGTTATTAACTCAAAATTCATAGAGTAGATGGAGATGGCCTTTTGGATAAACATTTAGAAGTTTTTTCTTATACAGTAGCTAAAAACAATTTCTAGTGGGCTCTTACAAAGCAGCTGCAATACCTGCCATTTCATAATCTTTAGCATAGGTGAGTGTGACAGTTTCCATATCTTATAGAATGTCAGAAGGATGTATTATGGTCAGTTCATCCAATTTTGTCTAAAAAAATGGGAACACATCACATTTTTTACAACTTTTGAAAAACAGGGATGTGTCAAAAGAAGGCTGGGCTACAGGAGGCCTTGGCATATTTACTATAGTTAACGCCAAAAAGCTTGAGTAAATTATAAATGAAATGTATGCTCGGAACTGGATTCGATTTCAGAGACAGATACAGTTTAAGATCAGAGATTGGCAAAAATTATTTAGAGGTGCTCGTCTCTTAATGGATTTATGGCATTTCCAACAAGCAAACCTGTTTAAAAGACTGGCGTACAAAAGGCCTGTCTTAGTAAATCAAGATCTCTGGGTTTTGAAGAGCATACAGTGCCCTGCGAAAGTATTCGCCCCCCTGGAACTTTTCAACCTTTTGCCACATTTCAGGCTTCAAACAAAAAGATATAACATTTTAAATTTTTGGTGAAGAATCAACAACAAGTGGGTCACAATTGTGAAGTGGAAAGAAATTTATTGGATCATTTAAACTTTTTTTGTAATAATAAAACTGAAAAGTGGGGCGTGCAAAATTATTCGGCCCCCTTGCATTAATACTTTGTTGCTCCACCTTTTGCTGCGATTACAGCTACAAGTTGCTTGGGGTATGTCTGTATCAGTTTTGCACATCTAGAGACTGAAATTCTTGCCCATTCTTCCTTGCAAAATAGCTCGAGCTCTTTGAGGTTAGATGGAGAGCTTTTGTGAACATCAGTTTTCAGCCCTTTCCACATATTCTCAATTGGATTCAGGTCTGGATGACTTGGCCATTTTAAGACCTGGATACGTTTATTTTTTAACCATTCCATTGTAGATTTTGCTTTATGTTTGGGATCATTGTCTTGTTGGAAGATAAATCTCCGTCCTAAGTCTCAGGTCTTTTGCAGACTCCAACAGGTTTTCACCCAGAGTGGTCCTGTATTTGGCTCCATCCATCACCCCATCAATTGTAACCATCTTCCCTGTCCCTGCTGATGAAAAGCAGGCCCAAACCATAATGCTGCCACCACCATGTTTGACAGTGGGGATGGTGTGTTCAGGGTGATGAGCTGTGTTGCTTTTATGCCAAACATATCGTTTTGCATTGTTTCCAAAAAGTTCGATTTTGGTTTCATCTGACCAGAGCACCTTCTTCCACATTCTTCTTGCCACTCTTCCTTAAAGGCCAGATTTGTGAAGTGTTGGACTGATTGTTGTCCTATGGACAGACTCTCCCACCTCAGCTGTAGATCTCTGCAGTTCATCCAGAGTGAACATGGGCCTCTTGGCTGCATCTCTGATCAGTCTTCTTCTTGTTTGAGATGAAAGTTTAGAGGGACGGCTGGGTCTTGGTAGATTTGCAGTGGTCTGATACTCCTTCCATTTCAATATGATTGCTTGCACAGTGCTCCTTGGGATGTTTAAAGCTTGGGAAATCTTTTGGTATCCAAATCCGGCTTTAAACTTCTCCACAACAGTATCACGGACCTGCCTGGTGTGTTCTTTGGTCTTCATGATGCTCTCTGTGCTTTAAACAGAACCCTGAGACTATCACAGAACAGGTGCATTTATACGGAGACTTGATTACACACAGGTGGATTCTATTTATCTTCATCAGTCATTTAGGACAAGATTGGATCATTCAGAGATCCTCAATGATCTTCTGGAGTGAGTTTTCTGAACTGAAAGTAAATGGGCCGAATAATTTTGCATGCCCCACTTTTCAGTTTTATTATTACAAAAATAAGTTTAAATGATCCAATAAATTTCGTTCCACTTCACAATTGTGACCAACTTGTTGTTGATTCTTCACCAAAAATTTAAAATGTTATATATTTTTCTTTGAAGCCTGAACTGTGGCAAAAGTTGAAAAGTTCCAGGGGGCTGAATACTTTCGCAAGGCACTGTATATTTCAAATAGTTAGTTATATCAAAGCAATTGTTATATATTGGTTTGCAGTCATTCATATATAGATGCACTAGAGTCAACAGTAACTAGATGTGATAACTAGAGATGAGCGAGCATACTCGTCCGAGCTTGGTGCTCGTTCGAGTATTAGGGTACTCGTAAGTGCTCGCTGCTCGGACGAGTATCTCGCCATGCTCGAGGAAATGGCAACTTCCGCATCGCGCCTTTTTGGCGCCTATAAACTCTACGGTACACCCAGCATCACGTGGGGCCCTTACATGTCGATAGCAGTGGTTGGCTGGCCTGATCAGGTGACCCTGGAATATACTAGTGATTGGCCGCGGTGCTCGGCTCAGATGCCGTCTGGATGTCATTAGGGATAGAGCTGCTGCCTTTCAGGGAGAGTGTTAGGGCCTGCATTTAGTTCTCTGTTAGGCAGGAATCACCCACAAAGAACCCAACAGCCCTTCTAAGGGCTAGAAGACATTTTTTTTGGTCTCCTGGCTTGGCTGGCTGGCACTAGTAGTGCAGATATCACCATATATAACCCCCTTTTTTTATGTTATATCTCAGTGATACAAATCCATTGCACACAGCAGTGTGGAACCATTCTGTGTGTCACAGTTCAGCACACTCACTCCAATCTATATATACTGTCCAGGTGACACTTTCTGTACGTCACAGAATACAACCAAGTCATTTGCTACCAATAACGTATACAGCTTGATCCTAAAAATCTCTGTGCGACATTTGTCTGGGTCGCAGTCTAAATAGCCACCGTTAACAGGGTGTGAGTTAGGTCTCCGATAGTTCCTGCACGTCACGTTCCCAAAAAAACTAAATAAAAAAAAATATATAAAAAACAAAATATATAAAAAAATTAGTTTTTTAGCTGTTTTAGCTCAGTGATACAAATCCATTTTACTCAGCTGCGTGTAACCTTTCTGTGTGTCACAGTTCAGCACACTCGCTCCAATCCATATATACTGTCCAGGTGACACTTTCTGTACGTCACAGAATACAACCAAGTCATTTGCTACCTGTCACGTATACAGCTTGATCCTAAAAATCTCTGTGCGACATTTGTCTGGGACGCAGTCTAAATAGCCACCGTCAGTAGGGTGTCAGTCAGCTCTACGATAGTTTCTACACGTCACGTTCCAAAGAAAACAAAAATCCCAAACAAAATATACAAAAAAAATTAGTTTTTTAGTTGTTTAGCTCAGTGATACAAATCCATTTTACTCAGCTGTGTGTAACCTTTCTGTGTGTCACAGTTCAGCATACTCGCTCCACTCCGTATATACTGTCCAGATGACACTTTCTGTACGTCACAGAATACAACCAAGTCATTTGCTACCAATAACGTATACAGCTTGATCCTAAAAATCTCTGTGCGACATTTGTCTGGGTCGCAGTCTAAATAGCCACCATTAACAGGGTGTGAGTTAGGTCTCCGATAGTTCCTGCACGTCACGTTCCCAAAAAAACTAAACTAAAAAAAAAATATAAAAAAAAAATTAGTTTTTTAGTTGTTTTAGCTCAGTGATACAAATCCATTTTACTCAGCTGCGTGTAACCTTTCTCTGTGTCACAGTTCAGCACACTCGCTCCAATCCGTATATTCTGTCCAGGTGACACTTTCTGTACGTCACTTAATTAAACCAGACTGAACAAGTTTGTGGGTTTCAGTACACCAGGCCCGTTTATTTATTTTTTTTATATCATACACTTATATACAGAAAATGTTGAACCCCAGGGCTAAGGGTCGAGGACGAGGGCGTGGGAGTGGGCGTGGGCATTCAATTACTGCAGGGGGCAGAGGCCGTGGTCCTGGGCAGGGTCAGACAGTACCTGCTGATGAGGGAGCTGTGGAACGCCGCAGAGCTACACTCCCTAGCTTCATGTCTCAACTTACAGGGACACGTGGTAGAGGACTGTTGAAACCACAACAGTGTGAACAGCTGATCTCATGGATTGCGGAAAATGCTTCAAGTAATTTGTCCACCAGTCAGTCTTCCACGAAGTCCACCCACGTTACCCAAGGGAGCACTCCTCTGGCTCCTCCACTCAACCTCCTTTCCCCCAGTCTGCCCCCTCCCAGGAAAATTTGGAAAGCGATCCGGCATTCTCTTAGGAACTGTTTTCTGGACCCTTCCCAGAGTCACAAACCACTTCTCAGGTTGCTGTTGACCTCGTTCCCGATGCCCAAGTTTTCCAACTGTCGCAGTCTGTGGGTGATGATGATGATGACAATGTTGACTTAGTGGAAGAAGTGTGTAAAAAGGTGTCAGACGATGAGGAGACACGGTTGTCAGACAGTGGTGAAGTTGTTGTAAGGGGAGGAATTCCGAGGGGGGGAGCAGACTGAGGAATCGGAAGATGACGAGGTGACTGACCCAAGCTGGGTTGATATGCCAAGTGAAGACAGTGCTTCTGAGGTGGAGGCGAGTGCTGCACCAGAACAGGTTGTAAGAGGCAGTGGTGTGGCCAGAGGGAGAAGCAGGGCCAGAGTTGGTGCATCAGCAGCAACTGTTTCACGTAGTGAAGCTCCCGTGGTGAGGCCTAGATGTTCGCAAGTCTGGAGGTTCTTTAAAGAAAGTGTGGATGACCGACGGACTGTGGTGTGCAACCTGTGCCACACCAGGATCAGCAGGGGTGCCACCACTACTAGCCTAACCACCACCAGCATGCGCAGGCATATGAGTGCTAAACACCCCACTCAATGGAACCAAGGCCGTTCACCACCTCCTGCGGGTCACACCACTGCTCCTTCCCCTGTGTCACTCGCTGCCTCTGTTAGTCAACCCCCTGCGTCACTCGCTGCCTCTGCTAGTCAACCCCCTGCCCAGGACCCCGGCACGAGCGCCTCCCACCGGAAAACCACACCTTTACCTCCACGATCCTCCACAGTGTCCACCAACGTGTCCCAGCGCAGCGTTCAGCTGTGTTTACAGCAGACGCTGGAGCGCAAGAGGAAATACAGTTCCACCCACCCACATGCCCAAGCCCTCAACGTCCACATCTCCAAATTGCTTAGTCTTGAGATGCTGCCCTATAGGCTGGTAGATACCAAGGCCTTTCGCAATCTCATGGCGGTTTACTGCCGCTCGGTATTCGGTCCCCAGCCGCCACTATTTTTCGCGATGTGCCGTCCCAGCCCTACACCAGCACGTGTCACAGAACATCATCCGAGCCCTGACCAACGCTGTTTCTGAGAAGGTCCACCTAACCACGGACACGTGGACAAGTGCTGCTGAGCAGGGACACTATATCTCACTGACGGCACATTGGGTTAACTTGGTGGAGGCTGGGACCGAGAATGACCCTAGGGCCGCTCATGTACTGCCCACACCGAGGATTGCGGGGCCTACCTCGGTCACGGTCTCTCAGACGTACTATGCCTCCTCCTCCGACCCCTCCTCCTCCTCCGAATTACCATCCATGGGCACGGCGCCTTCAGTCGGTAGCTCTATGCGCAGCAGCAGTGCCGTGGGTAAGCGCCAGCAGGCGGTGCTCAAACTGCTGAGCTTAGGTGACAAAAGGCACACCGCCCAAGAGCTGTTACAGGGCATCACGGCGCAGACCGATCTGTGGCTGGCACCGCTGAACCTCAAGCCAGGCATGGTTGTGTGTGACAACGGGCATAACCTGGTGGCGGCTCTGCAACTCGGCAGACTGACACATGTGCCATGCCTGGCCCACGTGTTCAATCTCATAGTTCAGCGGTTCCTCAAGACATACCCCAATCTGTCTGATTTGCTCACCAAGGTGCGCCGCATCTGTGCGCATTTCCGCAAGTCGACCACAGATGCTGCCACTCTCAGGGCAGCGCAGCGCCGCCTACAACTGCCCGCTCACCGACTGTTGTGCGACGTGCCCACGAGATGGAATTCTACATTAAACATGTTATCCAGAGTTTACCAGCAGCGCAGAGCGATTGTAGACTGCCAGATGTCAACTTCCACAAGAACTGGTAGTCAGGTCAGTCAGATTCCTCAAGTCTACAATGAGGAGTGGACGTGGATGTCTGATATCTGCCAGGTGTTGAGCAACTTTGAGGAGTCAACACAGATGGTCAGCGGCGATGCCACCATTATCAGCCTCACCATCCCGCTGCTTTGCCTGTTGAAAAACTCACTGCTCAGCATCAAGTCGGATGCTTTGCGCTTGTCACAAGAGACATTGGAGGAAGATACGTCGCTTGATAGCCAGAGCACCCTCCGGTCTGTTTCTCAGCGCGTATCGGAGGAGGGGGATGAGGATGAGGAGGAAGAGAAGGAGAATGTCGGCGAGACAGTAGAGAGTACCAGTGCTCAGTCCTTAACTCTTGAGCGTGTATGGGCTGAAGAGGAGGACTTGGAGGAGGAGGAGGAGGAGGAGGAAATGGAGAGTCAGGTCAGTGAGGAGAGGGAATTCTTGCGTGTTGGGACTCTGGCGCACATGGCAGACTTCATGTTAGGCTGCCTAACCCGTGACCCTCGCGTTAGAAGTATTCTTTCAAACATCGATTACTGGGTGTTCACTCTCCTGGACCCACGGTACAAGCAGAACCTTTCCACTCTCATCCCTGCAGAGGAAAGGAGTATGAGAGTGAATAGATATCAACAGGCCCTGGTGCACAAGCTGAAACAATTCTTCCCATCTGACGCCGCTAGCGGCAGAGGGCATGGTTCTGTGGGCCAAGTAGCGGGGGAGAGGAGGCGAGCAGGCAGCTTGTCCAGCACTGGCAGGGGAACGCTCTCCAAGGCCTTTGCCACTTTTATGTCACCCCAGCAAGACACTGTCACCTGTCCCCAGTCTAGGCAGAGTAGGGGGGAGCTGTACAGAAAGATGGTGAGGGAGTACCTAGCTGACCATACCAACGTCCGTAGCGATCACTCTGCTCCATACAAAAACTGGGTTTCAAAGCTGGACACGTGGCCTGAACTGGCGCTGTATGCCTTGGAGGTTCTGGCCTGCCCTGCCGTTAGCGTGCTGTCAGAGCGGGTATTCAGTGCAGCTGGTGGCGTCATCACCGATAAGCGTACACGCCTGTCAACTGACAGCGCTGACAGGCTGACGCTTATTAAAATGAACAAAGCCTGGATTTCACCGGAATTCAAATCTCCTCCGGGGAAAAGCAGCTAAAGATTTAAATAACTTATGTATCCGATTCCTCTTCTCTACTCCTCCTACTCCTCCTCCATATCGTCTTTGCCTAAATCTGACCCAAAAAACACCATTTTTTAGAGGTCCAACTGGCACTCTTTTACCACAATTTTTCAGGAGGGCCCCCTACAGGCCCTCTATTCAAACAATTTTTCCAGAGGTCCACCTACAGGCCCTCTCTCCAAAAAATTTTTCCGGAGGTCCACCTACAGGCCCTCTGTCCAAACAATTTTTCCGGAGGTCCAACTACAGGCCCTCTGTCCAAACAATTTTTCCGGAGGTCCACCTACAGGCCCTTTGTCCAAACAATTTTTCCGGAGGTCCACCTACAGGCCCTCTGTCCAAACAATTTTTCCGGAAGTCCACCTACAGGCCCTCTGTCCAAACAATTTTTCCGGAGGTCCACCTACAGGCCCTCTGTTTAAACAATTTTTCTGGAGGTCCACGTACAGGCCCTCTGTCCAAACAATTTTTCCGGAGGTCCACCTACAGGCCCTCTGTCCAAATAATTTTTCCGGAGGTCCACCTACAGGCCCTCTCTCCAAACTATTTTTCTGGAGGTCCACCTACATGCCCGCTCTACAAACAATTTTTCCGGAGGTCCACCTACAGGCCCTCTCTCCAATTCCAGTTTCCAGTTTTATTTGCGCAAACTGCGTAAATTATTATTTTTGGGATAGGTGTGAAAAATAATATTTCCTGCGTATCTATATTTCCTAACATTGGATACGGTAGCAAGTAGAAGACCAAACACATGCTGCCAACAGGGTTCCGCAAATTCCTGCTCCACCTGCAAATTCCTGGTTCACAATGTCAAGGAGGTCCAGGTTCTGTTGATGAGCAACAAGTCCTTCTGTGCTGAAATCGCCGACAACGTTTCCATCTAAGAACACACAGACCATTGTGGAGAGAGCGGCACAGCTCGCCTTCAAAGTGACGAACCCCAACGCCAGACTGCGCAGAGAAGATAACGAATAAATATCTCTTGTTATTTTTGCTAAATAAAAGTTAAATAAACACAAAAAAAAAATGATCTGTTCCTGTGCCTGATCCACCCAAGTTGAATCTGTCCCATCATGAGAAAGTCCCCCCAAGGAGTCCCCACTGTAACTTGCTTCCCATACAACTACCTCACCCCCCGACACCTGTGTCTCGCCATTGTCCACCACCTCCTCAGACAACACTGGTAAATCCCCACTGTCAGCACACAGAAACAGCCAAAGGTCTTGCGAATTGGGGCAGAGAATGTTCTGGGCTAGCACATCAGGGAAGGGGTGACTATGGGGTTCCAGGGAGTACGTGACCACATGCAATATCCATTTAAAAGTCATGCTACACTTGACAATTTTTAAGTTGGGGTCCTGCGTCGTCATTCTAACTACATCCGGCTGTTGTCACCACCACACACGCTAGCCCAGGGGGCACTCCTCTGGCTCTTCCAGCGAAACCTCCTTCCCCCCAGCCTGCCCCCCCACCTACAGGCCCTCTCTCCAAACAATTAACCCGGATAGGGGACGTATTAGATATTGTACTGATGTTTTTTTTTTTGTTCTTCTTTTAATTGCCACCTGACCTGTGATAGGCAGAGCATGTACATGTCCCCTTAGCTGCAGTGGGAAAGATACTCCCCTGGCCAGAGCAAGCTCTTTTTCCGTTTTCCGTGTTCGAAAAATCCATGAAATATAAGGTCCCAAGATAGGGGACGTATACGGTATTAAACTGAGAAGAATCGATACCATACCGGTTGATGCTAGAGTTTTTCCAAATCCATTCCGGCTGTTGTCACCACCACACACGCTAGCCCAGGGGGCACTCCTCTGGCTCTTCCAGCGAAACCTCCTTCCCCCCAGCCTGCCCCCCCACCTACAGGCCCTCTCTCCAAAGAATTTACGTCTTTGTCCTATCTTTCTCTCTCTCCAAACTATTTTTCCAGATAGCTGACATATACGGTATTAAACTGAGTAGTATACATAGAAGATATACCACACTTGATTAATCTCATAATTTACGACTGTACCGGTTGATGCTAAATTTTTAAGTTGGGGTCCTGCGTCATCATTCTAAATCCTTCCGGCTGTTATCACCACCACACACGCTAGCCCAGGGGGAACTCCTCTGGCTCTTCCAGCGAAACCTCCTTCCCCCCACCTACAGGCCCTCTCTCCAAACAATTTACCCGGGTAGGGGACATATTAGATATTGTACTAATTTTTTTTTAGATCTTCTTTTAATTGCCTCCTGCGATAGACGGGAATTGAACCCGGGTCAACTATGCTCACCACTATACCACCAACAGCCACAGCAACTGATAAGAACAGATACTAAACTTGATGTCAGCTGCAGTGCCAGCATGAGCAGTGGTGTCACCTGTAGGCGGTGATGGACCTTCATTGCACCGAGTTGGGTATTTGCATCGCCTTTCTTGGTCTGGGTGAGCACAATTGCCATGAGGTTAACCACCAGGCTGTTGCCTGAGAATTTGGGGTAATGGTGGGATTAAGCAGCCTCAGAGGCATCCATGCATGCTGCCCCTGCTGTTTCCTGTCCATTTCCGTGGTGTTTCCATCATTTTCTGAGGTTTCCAGGTTTTCACCCAGCCTTCCCTAGACAGAGCCTTGGTCCCCTGCAAAAAATGCTTGAGTCTCCCATTGACTTCAATGGGGTTCGTTACTCGAAACGAGCACCCGAGCATCAGGAAAAATTTGACTCGAATAACGAGCACCCGAGCATTTTAGTGCTCGCTCAACTCTAGTGATAACTCACCAAGTGTGACTGTTAAAGAGGACCTTTCAGCACTCCTTACATGCCTGTTTTAATGGCTTCATGCATTCCCCATGTAATAACAATTCTGAAGTATCTATTCTTATGACTTTATGTTGTGAAATTCCTTTATTATTTCTATTAGATGTTATGAATGAATTTCTAGCTGTTTGCAGTAAGGGTACAGAGGGGTGGTAACAATTTGGGAGAGGGGGGGGGGCAGGTGTTCCTGCACAGTCTGAAAATGGCAGCACTGATTGGATAGAGTGATTCTGTGTAAGTACACCCACCCCTTTGTGCTCTTACTGCAAACTGCTAGCAATTCATTTATAACTTCTAGTAGAAATAATAAAGGAATGGCACAAGATAGGGCCATAAGAATATATGCTCCTGAATTGTTATTATATTAGAAATGCATGACGCTCTTAAAACAGGCATGCCAGGAGTGGTGAAAGGTCATCTTTTTCTATTCATGTCAGTTGAAACAGTTGATTTTCACTATAATTGTCCACCATATCAGGGAATTAGCTTTTCTGTAATAAATGGTCAAGATTGTCAGGGTTTGATTCTGCTTGATAAGAAAAGTAGAATAATATATTTAAAAAAATATATATTATTTTGTAAGAACAATCAAAAATTGAGAGAGGGGGAGAGATATCTGGAGAAACTGATGTACAAATCAGTTTCTCTTCCAAGAAGAAAAGGAGCATGTGCATCTTAACCAAATAGACATACTGTAACTATCCAAAAGTCAATGTTCAGTATTTTAAACAGGCCTTAAAACAACCTGGATAATAGTTAAGTCATTATTTCTGATGCATACAGCTCTTTGAGGGTGACTGTCCTTTGTTAAAGGAAAGCAAAGAAAATTGTTTTAGCTAGTTGAGGGGCCTTTGTTGGGGTTACCTTGGATACTGTTTCTCATTATGGAAACCACCTAGTTTACTAAGACCTCTTTCACATTAGCGGTAGCACGGATCCGGCAGGTGAAGGGTGCCAATGGATCCGTGCTGCCGCAGGGACATGTGTGGGGCCGGAACTGCTCTCCGGCCCCACACGTCACACAGTACAGACACACAGAGACATATACACATACAAATACACATACATACTTACATGCTCCCGGCAGGTCTCCACAGCGCAGGAAGAGCAGGACGGCTCGCACATAGGACGATTCCCCACAGCGCCCTCTGCTGGGCGCCAGGTGGAATCGTCCTATGTGCGCGCCGTCCTGCACCTGCTCCTCCTGCGCTATGGAGACCTGCCGGGAGCATGTAAGTATGTATGTGTATATGTCTGTGTATGTTTATATGTATGTCTGTATGTGTGTATGTATGTATGTGTGCAGGTGAAAGTCAATGGAGGACGGATCCGTTCACCATTGTGTCACACCAAACTGATCCGTCCCCATTGACTTCCATTGGGGGTCATTCTGGATCTGTATTGGTGTGGATAAACAGTACGGAGAGCAAGCTGCTTTTAGGAGCATTCCGTTGTCTTCGGTTCAGTTTTGTCCCCATTGACAATGAGTGAGGACAAAACTGAAGCGTTTTATTCCGGTATTGAGCCCCTATGACAGAACTCAATACCGGAATTATAAAATGCTAGTGTGAAAGTAGCCTAATACGGTTTAGTAATGCAGTTTTTGCAGAAAAAAATGTTCATTAACATTGGTATAGTAATGAAGATTGTGTAGTAAAGTGCTTTTGCTCTGAGTGAATGGTATCTTGAAGTAATACAATATGTTTACTAACACAGGTATATTGATCCCATTTACTGTGCCGAAAATGTCCATTTACAAAAGCAATTTGGGTTTTTTAGAAAAAAAAAGGAGAGACAATTGCTCAGCATTTGCAGCAAAATGTATGCTATTGGGGTGCTGTCAATAAGCCTATAAACTGTAGAAAGTAAAGTTTTTTATTTTTACAAATACAAAGTTCGTTGGCTGTCCATATGCAGAAAAAATCAGTTTGTGGCAGGATAGAAGTTGCCAGAAAGCCTGTATGAACTATAAAACAACATATCCAATTATATATCCCTGATTACTGTCTTGTGTCTGATTGGCAATAGCTTTTTGGCAGACGCTGCCACAACATATGCTTTCAGGTTTAAAGTTGAACACAGAATGGCATTCTATTGCATTCTTAGCAGCAGGATCCACTAGAATCCTACCCCTAATTGACTGATAGCCTCTGAACCAGATAGGGCAAGCTCTTCACCCCCTGCCTCCTAGGGCCAGGTGTTCTACTTTTTCTTCCTCCTTGTTGTTTTCCCCACCAGTTTTTTCAGTAAAATGGACCTGGGCTCCATGTTTGTGTAATTTACCTGAAGCAAATCGCAAAAACTTCAGATGAATTTAAGAGAAATTCACAATAAATCAGGTTCATTTAGAATTGATTCACTCATCTCTCCTGGAAAACAACAGAAAATTCCAATTTTTTCATGTAAACAAATCCAAAAGTCAGCAAAATGTGTGTCAGGTTAGGGCTGCATTTAACATTTGTTTTTGGCTTATATACTGTATGTTACCACCTGCAATGGCAATCCTTGTTTGTTTTTAGTAAAAATACATATATGATCATTCAAAACAATGCAAAATGTTTCTTCACTGCAGAACTTTCAAAAAGTAAAAAAAAAAACTTTACTTGTTCACATGAATGGTTTAAGAAAAGCATTGACATTACAGTTTTAGAGAAGACTTCCTTACCTCTCCTCATGGTTCAATATATGTGTGGTATGAAATCACAGCATTGAAGAAAATCTGGAGGTTATATTTGTTCCTTACTTTGGAGCTTCTATCTACTAGAGAGGGGCTGCTGAACAGGTCTGATGCACACTGGCCGAACATATGCCAAAAGGGCATGTACAGTACCAAACGTTTACCAGTTCACAAGCATGATGTGAATGCTGAGCACCTATGTGAACCACTGGGAAAATGCAAAGCTTTTTCTTCTGGTGCTTGCACAGAGTTGTCAGTTCCTCTGACATGTCTCTTTTTTTAAAGTAATTGTGATTCTCATGCAATAGAAATCCAGAAGAGAAGCATCTTTTTTTTATTTTTTTACATTCTGTACTTTCTCTGCTATTCCTCCTAAAAAATGTATGAATTCATTGACAACTTGGTGTTACTGGGTGTTAAGGGCATGTCCCTTCACAGTCTGACATTGTCCAATTGATTGCTGTCCATGTTAAATTAGACAAACCCCTTTAACAAAAGGAAAGGTAACGCCCAGTTGTAAATTTATTCATACATTTCTAGAGCAATAGCAGAGGAACTTCTCAATAAGTTCTAAGGAAAGATAATGCAAAACTGTTATTTCATGGGGAATATGTTAGGTGGAGAGAAAAGTCCTACGACTGTGAGTGATAGATAGCTTAAGAATATTTAGAATTGTATGTTACACAGTTTAATTTGTGCATGTTTTCAAACTTGGCCAGAGTATGGAAGAAGTAAATACAGAGGTCACAGAGCTGAAATAGTCATTTGTTCTTCATTATTAAAACTCTTGAAGGGGTTTTCTAGTCTCTTGATGATGCAGTACACCTGCATGGCCACTACACAGTAGACAGAGTCTTCTGATTCTGGCTCCATCCACTGTTTTGTTTCTGACACTGGGAACTGCCAAAATCAGCTGATTGGTGGAACTACCACCTATCTGATGCTGATGACTAGAGAAGAGCGAAGTTTGGAAAAATTTGATTCAGACAATTTGCTAAAGTTCATCAAGAAATTTGATTCATACCAAATTAATTCATCACGAATCACAATCAATCTGGTATACCCAGGTCACTCTGCCTAATCATATTCATCCCACTTGGTGGCCCAATCTCAGTGTGAAGGCTTGAAACCTAAACTGTAGGGATAATGCAGGGAGAGTGTATTGCTTTGTGCATTACGTTCTAGTGCACCCACATACATAGTCCATCCATTCTGTAAGTACTGTGCCATCAGTATTACAGGCCGATAAAAGTGTCAGGTCTAATTTATTGCCATAGACGTAACTTTGCAGTGCCGCAAGATTGGCACCATGACAGAGATGGGACAGTGGCAGCAGCAACAGCAGTAGAGGCCCCATTAGTGATAAGCGAAGTATTAAAAATTTTGATTTGGCTGCTTCGCCAAATTTTACAAAAAATCAGCTTCATTATGCTCCCCATGCTCCCCATTATCCCTCAGATACCACGTTCATAAATGTAAATAAATGAATAAAAAGTGTAAAGTTTAAAAAAAAAAATACTTATCTGATCAATTTGCTCACGATGGGCCGGCTGACACCATCTTGCTTAAAGATCTAGTGCAAAATCTTGCGTGGCCTGAGATGATGGCATCGCGTCACCTGGCGTGGTGGCATCATACATCATCGCTCACAAGATGTTGGACGAGATTTTCAAGCAAGATGGTGGCTGCTGGCCCATCAAAAGCAAATGGATCAGGTAAGTATGTTTTATATTTTGTGAATTTATATTTACTACAGTGAAGCACTAGGGATTTCGGTTTTGCGACAAATTGAATTTATACTGCAATTCGAATCGAAGTCCACTTTGTGGCGCCATGACAGAGTGGGGATAGTGGCAGTAGTAATGGCAGCAACCCGTGACAAAAGTGGCCCCATGACATGGGGAAGGATGGGCAGCAGCAGTGTCAGTAAGGCTGTGTTAACATCACTGTTTATCTTTCCCTTCTGCAGATCTACCAGAACCTAAAACAAAAAAACAAACAAAAAAGCTGTATTTTGAGCATCCATAAAGCCTCTTTCAGATGGTTAGTATATTGTCAGTGTAATGCATCAGTATTCGATCAGTAATTGTAAGCCAAAAGCAGGAATGGGTCCAAAACAGAGATAAAATATAAAGAAATTCTTTGCATCTCATCTGTGTTTTGGAACCACTCCTGCTTTTGGCTTACAATTACTGATCAAATACTGATGCAAAATGCAGACTAAAAGAACATATTAACTACATTAAATTTGGATCGAGTCGGTGGAGCAATTTGTGTGGTTCATTCCAATAACCAACAACACCACTCCTCCCATATGGCAGTAATACAGCTGCCATGTCTGATTCCTCCGCAAGTTCAGACCGTCTGGTTTTAACCCAATTTCAACTTAAAAGCAATATACCATTATGTTCATAGTATGGAGGGATCCTGGATAGAGATGAGCGAGCA
>ONZH01027947.1:0-53995 GCA_900303285.1 Rhinella marina | reverse complement strand
TGTTTGAATAGAGGGCCTGTAGGGGGCCCTCCTGAAGAAATTGTTTGAAAGAGCGGCCTGTAGGTGGACCTCTGGAAAAATGTTTTGAATAGAGGGCCTTGTAGGGGGCCCTCCTGAAAAATTTGGTTTGAAGAGGGCCTGCTAGGGTGGACCCTCTGGAAAAAATTGTTTAAATAGAGGGCCTGTAGGGGGGCCCTCCTGAAAAAATTGTTGAAGGCCTGCTAGGTGGACCCGGAAATTGTTGAATTAAGAGGGCCTGTAGGGGGCCCTCTAAATTGTGCTAAAGTGCCAGTTGACCTCTAAAAATGGCGTTTTTTGGGTCAGCGTTAGGCAAAGACGATATGGAGGAGGAGGAGGAGTAGGAGGAGTAGAGAAGAGGAATCGGATACATAAGTAATGTTAATCTTTAGCTGCTTTCCCCCGGAGGAGATTTGAATTCCCGGTGAAATCCAGGCTTTTGTTCATTTTAATAAGCATCAGCCTGTCAGCGCTGTCAAGTTGACAGGCGTGTACGCTTATCGGTGATGACGCCACCAGCTGCACTGAATACCCGCTCTTGACAGCACGCTAGCGGCAGGGCAGGCCAGCACCTCCAAGGCGTACAGCGCCAGTTCAGGCACGTGTCCAGCTTTGAAACCCAGTAGTTGTATGGAGCAGAGTGATCGCTACGGACGTTGGTATGGTCAGCTAGGTACTCCCTCACCATCTTTCTGTACAGCTCCCCCCTACTCTGCCTAGACTGGGGACAGGTGACAGTGTCTTGCTGGGGTGACATAAAAGTGGCAAAGGCCTTGGAGAGCGTTCCCCTGCCAGTGCTGGACAAGCTGCCTGCTCGCCTCCTCTCCCCCGCTACTTGGCCCACAGAACCATGCCCTCTGCCGCTAGCGGCGTCAGATGGGAAGAATTGTTTCAGCTTGTGCACCAGGGCCTGTTGATATCTATTCACTCTCATACTCCTTTCCTCTGCAGGGATGAGAGTGGAAAGGTTCTGCTTGTACTGTGGGTCCAGGAGAGTGAACACCCAGTAATCGGTGTTTGAAAAAATTCTTCTAACGCGAGGGTCACGGGATAGGCAGCCTAACATGAAGTCTGCCATGTGCGCCAGAGTCCCAACACGTAAGAATTCCCTCTCCTCACTGGCCTGACTCTCCATTTCCTCCTCCTCCTCCTCCTCCTCCAAGTCCTCCTCTTCAGACCATACACGCTCAAGAGTTAAGGACTGAGCACTGGTACCCTCTACTGTCTCGCCGACATTCTCCTCCTCTTCCTTCTCATCCTCATCCCCCTCCTCGGATACGCGCTGAGAAACAGACCGGAGGGTGCTCTGGCTATCAAGCGACGTATCTTCCTCCACCGTCTCTTGTGACAAGCGCAAAGCATCCGACTTGATGCTGAGCAGTGAGTTTTTCAACAGGCAAAGCAGCGGGATGGTGAGGCTGATAATGGCGGCATCGCCGCTGACCATCTGTGTTGACTCCTCAAAGTTGCTCAACACCTGGCAGATATCAGACATCCACGTCCACTCCTCATTGTAGACTTGAGGAATCTGAGAGACCTGACTACCAGTTCTGGTGGAAGATGACATCTGGCAGTCTACAATCGCTCTGCGCTGCTGGTAAACTCTGGATAACATGTTTAATGTGGAATTCCATCTCGTGGGCACGTCGAACAACAGTCGGTGAGCGGGCAGTTGTAGACGGCGCTGCGCGTCCCTGAGAGTGGCATCATCTATGCGCGACTTGCGGAAATGCGCACAGATGCGGCGCACCTTGGTGAGCAAATCAGACAGATTGGGGTATGTCTTGAGGAACCGCTGAACTATTAGATTGAACACGTGGGCCAGGCATGGCACATGTGTCAGTCTGCCGAGTTGCAGAGCCGCCACCAGGTTACGCCCGTTGTCACACACAACCATGCCTGGCTTGAGGTTCAGCGGTGCCAGCCACAGATCGGTCTGCGCCGTGATGCCCTGTAACAGCTCTTGGGCGGTGTGCCTTTTGTCACCTAAGCTCAGCAGTTTGAGCACCGCCTGCTGGCGCTTACCCACGGCACTGCTGCTGCGCCTAGAGATACCGACTGAAGGCGCCGTGCCCACGGATGGTAATTCGGTGGAGGAGGAGGGGTAGGAGGAGGAGGAGGCATAGTACGTCTGAGAGACCGTGACCGAGGTAGGCCCCGCAATCCTCGGTGTGGGCAGTACATGAGCGGCCCCAGGGTCAGTCTCGGTCCCAGCCTCCACCAAGTTAACCCAATGTGCCGTCAGTGAGATATAGTGTCCCTGCCCGGCAGCACTTGTCCACGTGTCCGTGGTTAGGTGGACCTTCTCAGAAACAGCGTTGGTCAGGGCACGGATGATGTTCTCTGACACGTGCTGGTGTAGGGCTGGGACGGCACATCGGGAAAAATAGTGGCGGCTGGGGACGGAATACCGAGGGGCAGCCACCGCCATGAGATTGCGAAAGGCCTCGGTCTCTACCAGCCTATAGGGCAGCATCTCCAGGCTAAGCAATTTGGAGATGTGGACGTTGAGGGCTTGGGCATGTGGGTGGGTGGAACTGTATTTCCTCTTGCGCTCCAGCGTCTGCTGTAAAGACAGCTGAACGCTGCGCTGGGACACGTTGGTGGACACTGTGGAGGATCGTTGAGGCGAAGGTGTGGTTTTCCGGCGGGAGGCGCTCGTGCCGGGGTCCTGGGCAGGGGGTTGACTAGCAGAGGCAGCGAGTGACGCAGGGGGTTGACTAGCAGAGGCAGCGAGTGACACAGGGGAAGGAGCAGTGGTGTGACCCGCAGGAGGTGGTGAACGGCCTTGGTTCCATTGAGTGGGGTGTTTAGCACTCATATGCCTGCGCATGCTGGTGGTGGTTAGGCTAGTAGTGGTGGCACCCCTGCTGATCCTGGTGTGGCACAGGTTGCACACCACAGTCCGTCGGTCATCCTCACTTTCTTTAAAGAACCTCCAGACTTGCGAACATCTAGGCCTCGCCACGGGAGCTTCACTACGTGAAACAGTTGCTGCTGATGCACCAGCTCTGGCCCTGCTTCTCCCTCTGGCCACACCACTGCCTCTTACAACCTGTTCTGGTGCAGCACTCGCCTCCGCCTCAGAAGCACTGTCTTCACTCGGCATATCAACCCAGCTCGGGTCAGTCACCTCGTCATCCTCCGATTCCTCAGTCTGCTCCCCCTCAGAATTCCTCCCCTTACAACAACTTCACCACTGTCTGACAACCGTGTCTCCTCATCGTCCGACACCTCTTTACAAACTTCTTCCACTAACTCAACATTGTCATTGTCATCATCATCACCCACAGACTGCGACAGTTGGAACACTTGGGCATCGGGAAAGAGGTCAGCAGCAACCTGAGAAGTGGTTTGTGACTCTGGGAAGGGTCCAGAAAACAGTTCCTGAGAGTATGCCAGATCGCATTCCAAATTTTCCTGGGAGGGGGCAGACTGGGGGGAAGGAGGTTGAGGTGGAGGAGCCAGAGGAGTGCTCCCTTGGGTAACGTGGGTGGACTGCGTGGAAGACTGACTGGCGGACAAATTACTTGAAGCATTATCCGCAATCCACGAGATCAGCTGTTCGCACTGTTGTGGTTTCAACAGTCCTCTACCACGTGTCCCTGTAAGTTGAGACATGAAGCTAGGGAGTGTAGCTCTGCGGCGTTCCACAGCTCCCTCATCAGCAGGTACTGTCTCACCCTGCCCAGGACCACGGCCTCTGCCCCCTGCAGTAATTGAATGCCCACGCCCACGGCCTCGTCCTCGACCCTTAGCCCTGGGGTTCAACATTTTCTGTATATAAGTGTATTCTATAAAAAAAATAAAAATAAATGGGCCTGGTGTACTGAAACCCACAAACTTGTTCAGTCTGGTTTAATTTTGTGACGTACAGAAAGTGTCACCTGGACAGAATATACGGTTTGGAGTGAGTGTGCTGAACTGTGACACACAGAAAGGTTACACGCAGCTGTGTGAAATGGATTTGTATCACTCAGCTAAAACAACAAAAAAACTAATTTTTTTTCTATCTTTTGTTTCAATATTTTTTTTTTAGTTTTGTTTTTTTGGGAACGTGACGTGCAGGAACTATCGGAGACCTAACTCACACCCTGTTAACTGTGGCTATTTAGACTGCGACCCAGACAAATGTCGCACAGAGATTTTTAGGATCAAGCTTTACACGTGACAGGTAGCAAATGACTTGGTTGTATTCGGTGACGTACAGAATGTGTCACCTGGACAGAAAATACGGATTGGAAAAAGTGTGCTGAACTCTGACACACAGAAAGGTTACACGCAGCTGTGTGAAATGGATTTGTATCACTCAGCTAAAACAACCAAAAAAAATATTTTTTTTCTTTTTTTTTTTAATATTTTTTTTCTTTTAGTTTTGTTTTTTTGGGAATGTGACGTGCAGAAACTATCGTACAGCTGACTGACACACTAATGGTGGTGGCTATTTAGACTGCGACCCAGACAAATGTCGCACAGAGATTTTTAGGATCAAGCTATATATACGTGACAGGTAGCAAATGACTTGGTTGTATTCGGTGACGTACAGAAAGTGTCACCTGGACAGTATATACGGTTTGGAGTGAGTGTGCTGAACTGTGACACACAGAAAGGTTACACGCAGCTGTGTGAAATGGATTTGTATCACTCAGCTAAAACAACCAAAAAAATTATTTTTTTTCTATTTTTTTTTTAATATTTTTTTCTTTAAGTTTTGTTTTTTTGGGAACGTGACGTGCAGAAACTATCGTACAGCTGACTGACACACTAATGACGGTGGCTATTTAGACTGCGACCCAGACAAATGTCGCACAGAGATTTTTAGGATCAAGCTATATATACGTGACAGGTAGCAGGTGACTTGGTTGTATTTTGTGACGTACAGAAAGCGTCACCTGGACAGTATATACGGTTTGGAGTGAGTGTGCTTTACTGTGACACACAGAAAGGTTACACGCAGCTGTGTGAAATGGTTTTGTATCACTCAGCTAAAACAACCAAAAACGTTATTTTTTTTCTATTTTTTTTGTTAAATATTTTTTTTTAGTTTTGTTTTTTTGGGAACGTGACGTGCAGAAACTATCGTACAGCTGACTGACACCCTAATTACGGTGGCTATTTAGACTGCGACCCAGACAAATGTCGCACAGAGATTTTTAGGATCAAGCTATATATACGTGACAGGTAGCAAGTGACTTGGTTGTATTTTGTGACGTACAGAAAGTGTCACCTGGACAGTATATACGGTTTGGAGTGAGTATGCTGAACTGTGTCACACAGAAAGGTTACACGCAGCTGTGTGAAATGGATTTGTATCACTCAGCTAAAACAACAAAAAAACTAATTTTTTTTCTATATTTTTTTTTGTATTTTTGTTTTTTTGGGAACGTGACGTGCAGAAACTATCGTAGAGCTAACTGACACCCTACTGATGGTAGCTATTTAGACTGCGACCCAGACAAATGTCGCACAGAGATTTTTGGGATCAAGCCATACACGTGACAGGCAGCAAATGACTTGGTTGTATTCGGTGACATACAGAAAGTGTCACCTGGACAGAAAATAGTGAGTGTACTGAACTGTGACACACAGAATGGTTCCACACTGCTATGTGCAATGGATTTGTATCACTGAGATATAACATAAAAAAAGGGGGTTATACATGGCGATAGCTGCACTACTAGTGCCAGCCAGCCAAGTGACAAAAAAAAGAAAAAATGTCTTCTAGCCCTTAGAAGGGCTGTTGGGTTCTTTGTGGGTGATCCCTGCCTAACAGACAACTAAATGCAGGCCCTAACACTGTCCCTGAAAGGCAGCAGCTCTATCCCTAACGACATCCAGACGGCATCTGAGCCGAGCACCGCGGCCAGTTGGTATTATATTCCAGGGTCACCTGATCAGGCCAGCCAACCCCTGCTATCGACATGTAAGGGCCCCACGTGATGCTGGGTGGTACGCAGAGTCTCCTGGCTTGTGATTGGCTATGTTTTTAGGCGCCAAAAAAGCACGATGCGGAAGTTGCCATTTCCTCGAGCATGGCGAGATACTCGTCCGAGCAGTGAGCACTTACGAGTACCCTAATGCTCGAACGAGCACCAAGCTCGGACGAGCATGCTCGCTCATCTCTAATAGCCATACTACCCATACAAATCTAATAATTTTGGATTTGTTACATTATTGTGTTGGCTAAACATTTTAGTACCCAGTATTTCATTCCAGAAAAGTACATTTAATTAATAGCAAAATCACATTAATTTTCTTCCTTCCAGGTTTTATGTCCATATCCTAAAAATAAGACAGTAAAAGTCTTCATCAATTATAAGCAAATGAATATGTGATGATAATTTGCAATTAACAAAATGATAACTCCATCTGCTGGAACAGGGTTAAATTAAATAGTATAAAAGATGAATAAGATCACAGATGAATGGGTGGAACTGAAAGGTGCTGGGTACATAATAATTTATTTTAGGCTTCTATGAGTCTATAGTAAAGCTATTAGATACAGTTTCTTTGCCACATTATTATCAAGAGGAGAACACTTTGGCTAGTTGAATTACCAGACCTGTACCATTTTTAATAATCTTATCTGAAAGGGATAGTTAAAGGGATTTTCCGACCCTAAATTTTTTTTTATTGAGCGCTGGGAAAGTATGTAAATAAAAATAAAAACAAAAAAGATACTCACCTATTAAATACTGTTCCTGTGCAGTACTGAGGGTCCTGTCCCCAGCAGGCACTGAGGCACTTGGAGACACGTCACCAATAAGACCAGTAAGGCTGCAGCAATGCATGTGACCACAAACAGGATGTCACACTTCCGGTGAGAGTAGGTCCTCAATGTTGGACCAAATCAGCATTCAATAGATGATTTACTTACTTTCTTTAAGATTACTTAAGACCTTAATATAATCGTAATTTGCTTTTGGGTCGGGCAACACCTTAAAGTTACATTCAGCAAAAAATATTATTGCAACAGGATTTCATGGGTAATTTAAAACTTCACCTTTATTTGTGTGAATGTGAATTTTTTAATATAATATTGTCATATAAGATAGTATCATATAAAATCACAATAATCGCACAAGTGCTCACTTAATTATGGATTTCATACACAAGTAATTGAGCCCATTCAGTACTGCTTCATCCAGCGCTCAAATAAAGTCGCCTTAAGATGTTTAACATTTTGTATAATGGTGAAAAGCATACAGCAGTGCTTGAAAGTTTGTGAACCCTTCAGAATTTTTTTATATTTCTACAACAATTTGACATTAAACTACACCAGATTTTCACACCTGTGCTATGTAAAAGTAGATGACCAAATCAAACAAATAGGTAAAACATATTAGACTTGGTTGTTTATTTATTGAGGAAAACAATCCAATATAACATATCTGTGATCGGCAAAAGTATGTGACTCTTTTGGATTGGCAGATTATTTGAAGGTGAAAATAGACATGTTTTTCAATCAATAGGATGAGAATTAGGTGTGATTGGGTTACCTGGTTTATTAAAAGAACATGGATCTGTCACAAACATACTTGTCTGAGCTCCAGTAGCGAGATCTCCAGCTACAGCGCAACCAAACTGGAAGAGACGCACTGTGAAGCCATGCCCCCTGGTGATGGGACAGCATCTCTAGCAACAAGATGCAATGCTCTGTTTCTCCCCACAGTGGGTGTGTGCTGGAGGAAAATTAACAGTGCTTGATTATTCAGCTGTTCTGTTCCTGTTCAGTGTGTCTAACTAATTGATTACCGAGTCATGGACCTATCAAGTTCTTATTCTGGGACTCTGTGTTCTATTTAAACCCCTTCCTGGCCATACATCAGGTAGATGTGGCCCTGGTTGTTCTTTGGGAGATACGTTGCCTCTGCTCTTTATTGCTGCAGCCACCACCATTCTCCACTGCTACACTGATGCTGCCTCCTCCTCAGCACACGACTCCCAGGTCCTGTCCAGCACACAATTGTCACTGGAGTCCTCACTGTTCCTGCTGCTTTTGTCAGACTGTGAGATATCATGATGGGCTTCTGGGCTCCCTTCCCCTGCTCTGCGTTTTCCCTAACTGTCACTGTCCCTGCCCACTTCTCTCTATTGTACATAACAAACACAATTCTTCTTTGCAATCCTAGACTTTCCCTTCACTGTCCCTGTCAATAAGCTTGATTGATTGATTTCCAACTGTCCCTGACTGATTTTTCACTGTTCCTGGCTCGCTAAATTTGTTTCCTGGCAGACGCTGTAAGATCCAGCCACCCTTTTTCCCACCCCAGCACTGCACAGAATGGAATTCTACTTGTTCTGCTAGGGCACATCCCTGCCTGCTGCAGCACTGATTGGCTCATCCACACTGTCTGTCAGCCTTTGGGAGCCAAATTGGGCAAGCCCTCCTGCCAACTTCCCCTCAGGGTCATGTGAGAATCCTTCTTCCTCCCTAGTGCTTTTTTCCTACTGACATGTGCACTGAAATGATGTTAATGCGTCATTTTAGTGGATTCATCTGAAAGAAACCTGGAAAGATTTGGCAAAGTTCAGACCGGACTCGGTTTGGTCTGAAATGGTTCGCTTATGTGTATATATATATATATATATATATATATATATATATATATTAACATTGTCATTGGCACTGGGATCATTTCCCAATGATAAAATTGAGATGGCTAGATCATTGAGAAAATGCATCTCCAAAATTGCAGACCTTGTGGGGCATTTCATTTATTAAGGGGTTAGTACCTACCAAAAGTGGTACAAGGTGGGACAGCCTGTAAGTGTCCAAGAGTTATTATGTGAGAGTGATGGCTAGCTTGTTGTCTAGTTCTATCTTGTAGAGGAGCTACTACAGCACAAATTCCTGATGACTCCTGTTCACAGCCAAAATTATCTTCAATGGGCTTGGTCTGATGATTGCATTTTCATTTTCATTATTTCTACATCTGTGTGTGTATAATGCTTACCTAGGGAAAAGATGGTGCTGAGATGTACTATATGAAATGGTCAATGGTATTCCCTAATGGCAGTATAATCTTTCAGCGGGATAATGCACCCTGCCACACAGCAGGGCAGGATTGGTTTTAGGATAAGGTGATGACTAGGCCTCAAAATCAGGATATATAAGATTTCAGTTGTATCAAATGACTAAATGACTCCCAGAAATCATATAATATAGGTCAATGGGGAAGATTTATCACAACTGGTGTGAAGGAAAACTGGCTTAGCTGTCCACAGCAGCCAATTAAATTTCACCTTTCATTTTCCAAAGGTGCTCTGAAAAATGAAAGGTGGAATCTGATTGTTTGTTATGGGCAACTAAGGCCCCTTTCACACAAGCGAGTTTTCCGCGCGGGTGCGATGCGTGATGTGAATGCATAGCACCCGCACAGAATCCTGACCCATTCATTTCAATGGGTCTGTGTACATAACCTTTTTTTTTTTCACGCATCAGTTCTGCGTTGCGTGAAAAATGCAGCATGTTCTATATTCTGCGTTTTTCACGCAACCCTGGCCCCATAGAAGTGAATGGGGCTTCAGTTAAAAACGCATTGCATCCTGAAGCAAGTGCGGATGCAATGCGTTTTTCACTGATGGTTGCTGAGAGATGTTGTTTGTCAACCTTCAGTTTTTTATCACGCGCGTGAAAAACGCATCAAAACGCATTGCACCCTCGCAGAAAAAACTGAACGCAATCGCAGACAAAACTTACTGAACTTGCTTGAATGTGCTCTCATGGTTGTCAGATCTGATTAAAAAAGTTTGGAGCAGTCAGGTCAACTATGTACAAATTGCTAGGCAAAATACAAAGATAGGGTTTCTTATTTTTTCTTCTTATGCACAGAGCAACATTTAACCCTTACACTCCCAGCGCCGTACATGTACGGCGCAAAAATCACTGCCGCAAGTCCCAGCGCCGTACATGTACGGCGCTGTGTACTCCCGGTCCCCGAGCGAAATCGCTCGGTGACCGGGGTATGATGGCTGCTCTGCATGGCAGGCAGCCATCTTAGGTAAGGGTCTGGGGAGGATTTTCCTCCCCCCTGCATCCCCGATTGCTGCGATTGGCTGGTCTCTGCAGACCGGCCAATCGCAGCTCCGGGTGGCTTTCAGCCATTCCCAGCGCTGCAGGTGTCGCTGTCCGGCTGTGATTGGTGCTGAAAAGGTCAGCACCAGTCACATCCGGGGTGAAGCAGGGGACAGCAGTGTTTGGCGTCCCCTGCAAGCGCTGCCATTGGCTGGTACAACGCTCCAGCCAATGGCAGCGCTATAGCACCACAGGAAAAGACAGAACTTTCCTGAATGCAGCCATTCTAGCTGGTGACTGCATGCAGGGAAGTTCTGTGCTTCTCTGTGCTGCGTGTTGGCTTGCTGGGACTTGTGGTTCTCCACCACAGCACCTTTTACTACTGCTGAAAAGAAGAAGAAAGAAGAAAAGAAGAAAAGTAGAAAAAAAGAAAAAGAAAAGAAGAAAAGTCACAGACCTATCCATCCCTGTTCCTTCCCGCTAGTGTTCAGTTTTTTATACTGTAGAGACTTTTTTAACTACAGTATTTGCACGCACACACGTTTTGTGTGCATGCGTGCTGCGTTAGCACATTTTTTGAGACTAGGTAGTGTCAGTTAGTTATATACCATATATATATAAATCCATATATATATATATATATATATATATATATAAATTTCAGTTAGTGTCAGTGTGTAGGTTTTTGCACATACGCACTGTATCTGCGTACGTGCAGTTTGCAGAGGACTGCAGTGAATTTTTTCACTACAGTTTCTGCACTCACACACCATCTGTGTGCGTGCGTGCGTGCTGTGAAAGCAGCATCTGCATATTTTTATTTTTATTTTTTTACTTGTGTGAAAAAAAAAAAACACAGTTAGTGGTAGTTAGATAAATTTCAGTTAGTGTCAGTTTAGATTTTTGCACGAACGCACTGTATCTGCGTACGTGCTGTTTGCAGAGGACTGCAGTGAATTTTTTCACTACAGTTTCTGCACTCACACATCATCTGTGTGCGTGCGTGCGTGCTGTGAAAGCAGCATCTGCATCATTATGGGTTTTTTTTTTTTTTACTTGTGTAAAAAAAAAAAAACAGTTAGTGGTAGTTAGATTTTAGCTAGTGTCAGTCTAGGAATTTGCACGTACGCACCATCTGCGTACGTGCATTTTGCAAGCACTGAGCACCGTTCAGTAGTTTATTACTGATCGCGTCTGCTCTTTTTTTTGTTTTTTTTCTTTTGTGCGGTAATTTTTATTTTTTACTACTGAAAAGACTTTTTTTTATTCCCCCCTCCCCCCTTTTTTTTTTTCTAACAAAGTAAATACTGTCAAAAACACCTTCACGTGTGAAACCACTACACACACACCTCTCACACTAAATAAAGTTCTACACATTTCACCCATCACACCCCAATAAAATAAAAATGTCCCAATCATCCCAACGCGTGTACTCGGCAGAAGAGGCATACGCCATCCTTGCCTCTGATACCGAGTCGGCCTCTGAAGGAGAAGAGGACGCCACTTTCCTCTACTCCTCCACCCCCTCATCATCTTCATCATCCGCTGATGAGGGACCCTCTAGAAGGCGCCCCAGAACGACAGCTGAGGCAGCCCCCCAGAGTGAACCCTTATGGACCCCACCCCCTGAGAATTATCAGCCCCAAATTCCGGATTTTGAGGCCAGACCCGGAATTCAGATAGACTCTGCAGGGTTCACAGAAATTGATTTTTTCAAAATCTTTTTCTCTGATCATTTAATAAATTTGATGGTAACCCAAACAAATTTACATGCCCAGCAGTATATTTCCCAGAACCCCACAACCCCATATGCTAGACCCCAAGGTTGGACCCCAGTCAGTGCTGCAGAGATGACGACCTTTTGGGGACTCATACTGCACATGGGGCTTGTAAAAAAACCAGAAATAAAACAGTATTGGAGTGTGGATGCCTTGTACCACACTCCAATTTTCAGTCAAACCATGGCCCGGAACCGCTTCCAAACAATTCTAAAATTTTTGCATTACAATGATAATGCACAATGCCCACCCCAGAATGACCCCGCATATGACCGTTTATACAAAATTAGACCCATCCTAGAACACTTCAATACAAAGTTTTCAGAAGTGTACACCCCCGATAAAAATATCTGCGTAGACGAAACCCTATTGCTTTTTAAAGGGAGGGTAGCATTCCGCCAGTACCTGCCCAGCAAGCGGGCAAGGTATGGCATAAAAATGTATAAACTCTGTGAGAGTAGCTCTGGGTACACTCACAAGTTCCGGGTTTATGAAGGGAGGGACACCCGAATTGAACCCCCAGAATGCCCCCCCGGCCTAGGAGTTAGTGGGAAGATTGTGTGGGACTTGCTGCATCCACTGCTAGATAAGGGTTACCATCTATATGTGGATAATTACTACACGAGTCTACCACTGTTCCAGTCCCTAGGTTCCAGACGTACTGTGGCGTGCGGCACAGTACGCAAAAATCAGAGAAGCCTCCCAAGATCCCTGGTAGGGCGACCGCTACAAAAAGGAGAAAGCCGTGCTCTCCTCAATCAGAACATCTTGGCGGTTAAGTACAAGGACAAGAGGGATGTCCTTCTACTGACCAGTATTCACCCCAACACCTGCTCCCCTGCCCGTGTACGTGGTAGCACTGCCACTGTCCCCAAACCAGACTGCATCCTGGCCTACAACAAGAGCATGGGAGGAGTTGATCTTTCAGATCAAGTTCTGAAGCCCTACAATGCCACACGAAAAACCAAAGTGTGGTACAAAAAGCTGGCCGTGCACCTTGTACAGGTGGCGCTGTACAATGCATTCGTGCTATTTAGATCTACAGGCCAGACAAAAACATTCCTTCAGTTTCAAGAGGTGGTGATAAAGGCCCTAATTCGTCCAAGTCAAGCAGAAGAGGCCCCCAGTACTTCTGCAAGTTACGGTGCCCGAGTTGTACCAGGACAACATTTCCCTGGTGAGGTCCCCCAGACAGCGAGGAAGGGAAGAACCCAAAAGCGATGCAGGGTGTGTTCCAAAAGGGGTATTAGGAAGGACACTATACACCACTGCGAAACCTGCCCTGAAAAACCTGGCCTGTGCATCAAGGATTGTTTCAGAATCTACCACCAATCCATGGATTAGTTTCATCCCTGATGCACCCAGAATTTTTTTCACTTTATACCTCACATTTAGTCTCTGTATCTTACATATCCATTTTTCACCATCACTACATATTCATTTCTGTGAGACCCCAGTTTGTGAAAAAGTACCCTTTCTACCACTTAAAATGTCCGTGCGGGGGTGCTCTTTCCAAAATGGGGTCACTTCTTGGGGTTTTTAGTTGTTGGGGACCTCAGGAAATTTTTAAAAGCGACATGGCAATTAAAAAGCCATGTCTGTTAAATGTGGCCTGCAAAAACCACATTTAGCAGTTTGCCTCTGGTGGCCTGCTGTGCGCCCATACAGCGGGCTACCAGCACAAATGGGGTGTTGTTTTAATGGGAAAAATGGGGAACATGCATTGGGTGCATTTTCTCCTTTAACCCCTTGTGAATTTGAAAAATTGGGGTCTGCTAGTAATTTTTCATTTTCACAAATGTGTGCTTTGAAATGCTGTTACTTGCATTTCTGCCTTCTGTGAGACCCCAGTTTGTGAAAAAGTACCCTTTCTACCACTTAAAATGTCCGTGCGGGGGTGCTCTTTCCAAAATGGGGTCACTTCTTGGGGTTTTTAGTTGTTGGGGACCTCAGGAAATTTTTAAAAGCGACATGGCAATTAAAAAGCCATGTCTGTTAAATGTGGCCTGCAAAAACCACATTTAGCAGTTTGCCTCTGGTGGCCTGCTGTGCGCCCATACAGCGGGCTACCAGCACAAATGGGGTGTTGTTTTAATGGGGAAAAAATGGGGAACATGCATTGGGTGCATTTTCTCCTTTAACCCCTTGTGAATTTGAAAAATTGGGGTCTGCTAGTAATTTTTCATTTTCACAAATGTGTGCTTTGAAATGCTGTCACTTGCATTTCTGCCTTCTGTGAGACCCCAGTTTGTGAAAAAGTACCCTTTCTACCACTTAAAATGTCCGTGCGGGGGTGCTCTTTCCAAAATGGGGTCACTTCTTGGGGTTTTTAGTTGTTGGGGACCTCAGGAAATTTTTAAAAGCGACATGGCAATTAAAAAGCCATGTCTGTTAAATGTGGCCTGCAAAAACCACATTTAGCAGTTTGCCTCTGGTGGCCTGCTGTGCGCCCATACAGCGGGCTACCAGCACAAATGGGGTGTTGTTTTAATGGGGAAAAAATGGGGAACATGCATTGGGTGCATTTTCTCCTTTAACCCCTTGTGAATTTGAAAAATTGGGGTCTGCTAGTAATTTTTCATTTTCACAAATGTGTGCTTTGAAATGCTGTCACTTGCATTTCTGCCTTCTGTGAGACCCCAGTTTGTGAAAAAGTACCCTTTCTACCACTTAAAATGTCCGTGCGGGGGTGCTCTTTCCAAAATGGGGTCACTTCTTGGGGTTTTTAGTTGTTGGGGACCTCAGGAAATTTTTAAAAGCGACATGGCAATTAAAAAGCCATGTCTGTTAAATGTGGCCTGCAAAAACCACATTTAGCAGTTTGCCTCTGGTGGCCTGCTGTGCGCCCATACAGCGGGCTACCAGCACAAATGGGGTGTTGTTTTAATGGGGAAAAAATGGGGAACATGCATTGGGTGCATTTTCTCCTTTAACCCCTTGTGAATTTGAAAAATTGGGGTCTGCTAGTAATTTTTCATTTTCACAAATGTGTGCTTTGAAAAGCTTTTACAAGTGTTTCTGCCTTCTGTGAGACACCTGTTTAGTAAAAAGTACCCTTTCGACCACTTAAAATGTTCGTACGGGGGTGCTCTTTCCAAAATGGGGTCACTTGTGGGGGTATTTAATTTCTGGGGACCTCAGGAGTGATTTAAATGAGACATGTCTGTTAATTCTGGCCTAAAAAAAACATATATTGCTGTTTGCCTCTGGTGGCCTGCTGTGCGCCCATACAGCGGGCTACAAGCACAAATGGGGTGTTGTTTTAATGGAAAAAAAGGGGAACATGTATTGGGGTGCATTTTCTCCTTTAACCCCATGTGAATCTGAAAAATTAGGGTCTGCTTGTAATTTTTCATTTTCACAAATGTGTGCTTTGAAAAGCTTTTACAAGTGTTTCTGCCTTCTGTGAGACACCTGTTTAGTAAAAAGTACCCTTTCGACCACTTAAAATGTTCGTACGGGGGTGCTCTTTCCAAAATGGGGTCACTTGTGGGGGTTTTAATTTCTGGGGACCTCAGGAGTGATTTAAATGAGACATGTCTGTTAATTCTGGCCTAAAAAAACATATATTGCTGTTTGCCTCTGGTGGCCTGCTGTGCGCCCATACAGCGGGCTACAAGCACAAATGGGGTGTTGTTTTAATGGAAAAAAAGGGGAACATGTATTGGGGTGCATTTTCTCCTTTAACCCCTTGTGAATCTGAAAAATTGGGGTCTGCTTGTAATTTTTCATTTTCACAAATGTGTGCTTTGAAATGCTTTTACTTGCATTTCTGCCTTCTGTGAGACCCCAGTTTGTGAAAAAGTACCCTTTCTACCACTTAAAATGTTCGTACGGGGGTGCTCTTTCCAAAATGGGGTCACTTCTTGGGGTTTTTAATTTCTGGGGACCTCAGGAAATTTTTAAATGAGACATGGCACTAAAAAGCCATGTCTGTTAATTCTGGCCTGCAAAATCCATATTTTGCTGTTTGCCTCTGGTGGCCTGCTGTGCGCCCATACAGCGGGCTACAAGCACAAATGGGGTGTTGTTTTAATGGGGGAAAAATGGGGAACATGTATTGGGGTGCATTTTCTCCTTTAACCCCTTGTGAATCTGAAAAATTGGGGTCTGCTTGTAATTTTTCATTTTCACAAATGTGTGCTTTGAAATGCTGTTACTTGCATTTCTGCCTTCTGTGAGACCCCAGTTTGTGAAAAAGTACCCTTTCTACCACTTAAAATGTTCGTACGGGGGTGCTCTTTCCAAAATGGGGTCACTTCTTGGGGTTTTTAATTTCTGGGGACCTCAGGAAATTTTTAAATGAGACATGGCACTAAAAAAGCCATGTCTGTTAATTCTGGCCTGCAAAATCCATATTTTGCTGTTTGCCTCTGGTGGCCTGCTGTGCGCCCATACAGCGGGCTACAAGCACAAATGGGGTGTTGTTTTAATGGGGGGAAAATGGGGAACATGTATTGGGGTGCATTTTCTCCTTTAACCCCTTGTGAATCTGAAAAATTGGGGTCTGCTTGTAATTTTTCATTTTCACAAATGTGTGCTTTGAAATGCTGTTACTTGCATTTCTGCCTTCTGTGAGACCCCAGTTTGTGAAAAAGTACCCTTTCTACCACTTAAAATGTTCGTACGGGGGTGCTCTTTCCAAAATGGGGTCACTTCTTGGGGTTTTTAATTTCTGGGGACCTCAGGAAATTTTTAAATGAGACATGGCACTAAAAAAGCCATGTCTGTTAATTCTGGCCTGCAAAATCCATATTTTGCTGTTTGCCTCTGGTGGCCTGCTGTGCGCCCATACAGCGGGCTACATGCACAAATGGGGTGTTGTTTTAATGGGGGGAAAATGGGGAACATGTATTGGGGTGCATTTTCTCCTTTAACCCCTTGTGAATCTGAAAAATTGGGGTCTGCTTGTAATTTTTCATTTTCACAAATGTGTGCTTTGAAATGCTGTTACTTGCATTTCTGCCTTCTGTGAGACCCCAGTTTGTGAAAAAGTACCCTTTCTACCACTTAAAATGTTCGTACGGGGGTGCTCTTTCCAAAATGGGGTCACTTCTTGGGGTTTTTAATTTCTGGGGACCTCAGGAAATTTTTAAATGAGACATGGCACTAAAAAAGCCATGTCTGTTAATTCTGGCCTGCAAAATCCATATTTTGCTGTTTGCCTCTGGTGGCCTGCTGTGCGCCCATACAGCGGGCTACATGCACAAATGGGGTGTTGTTTTAATGGGGGGAAAATGGGGAACATGTATTGGGGTGCATTTTCTCCTTTAACCCCTTGTGAATCTGAAAAATTGGGGTCTGCTTGTAATTTTTCATTTTCACAAATGTGTGCTTTGAAATGCAGTTACTTGCATTTCTGCCTTCTGTGAGACCCCAGTTTGTGAAAAAGTACCCTTTCTACCACTTAAAATGTTCGTATGGGGGTTCTCTTTCCAAAATGGGGTCACTTTTGGGGTTTTTCCACTGTAGGACCAGCTCAGGGGGTCTTCATGTGCGACATAGCTCCCAATTATTATTCCAGCTAATTTCGCTCTCCAAAAGCCATATGGTGCTCCTTCCACTGTGAAGCCTGCTGTGCGCCGGTACATTGTGCTACAAGCACATATGGGGTGTTGCCGTATTCGGGGGGAAATGGTGATCAAAATGTGGGGTGCATTTTGTCCCGTTACCCTTTGTGAAAGTGAAAAATGTGGGTGTATAGCAACTTTTTTGTCAAAAAATTGCAATTTTTCATTTTCACTTCCGCGTGAATCCTAATTCTAGGAAAAACCATTGAGCTCAAAGTGCTCACCACACACCTTGAAAGATTCCTTAAGGGGTGCTCTTTCCAAAATGGGGTCACTTTTGGGGGTTTTCCACTGTAGGGCCAGCTCAGGGGGTCTTCATGTGCGACATAGCTCCCAATTATTATTCCAGCTAATTTCGCTCTCCAAAAGCCATATGGTGCTCCTTCCACTGTGAAGCCTGCTGTGCGCCGGTACATTGGGCTACAAGCACATATGGGGTGTTGCCGTATTCGGGGGGAAATGGTGATCAAAATGTGGGGTGCATTTTGTCCCGTTACCCTTTGTGAAAGTGAAAAATGTGGGTGTATAGCAACTTTTTTGTCAAAAAATTGCAATTTTTCATTTTCACTTCCGCGTGAATCCTAATTCTAGGAAAAACCATTGAGCTCAAAGTGCTCACCACACACCTTGAAAGATTCCTTAAGGGGTGCTCTTTCCAAAATGGGGTCACTTTTGGGGGTTTTCCACTGTAGGGCCAGCTCAGGGGGTCTTCATGTGCGACATAGCTCCCAATTATTATTCCAGCTAATTTCGCTCTCCAAAAGCCATATGGTGCTCCTTCCACTGTGAAGCCTGCTGTGCGCCGGTACATTGGGCTACAAGCACATATGGGGTGTTGCCGTATTCGGGGGGAAATGGTGATCAAAATGTGGGGTGCATTTTGTCCCGTTACCCTTTGTGAAAGTGAAAAATGTGGGTGTATAGCAACTTTTTTGTCAAAAAATTGCAATTTTTCATTTTCACTTCCGCGTGAATCCTAATTCTAGGAAAAACCATTGAGCTCAAAGTGCTCACCACACACCTTGAAAGATTCCTTAAGGGGTGCTCTTTCCAAAATGGGGTCACTTTTGGGGGTTTTCCACTGTAGGGCCAGCTCAGGGGGTCTTCATGTGCGACATAGCTCCCAATTATTATTCCAGCTAATTTCGCTCTCCAAAAGCCATATGGTGCTCCTTCCACTGTGAAGCCTGCTGTGCGCCGGTACATTGGGCTACAAGCACATATGGGGTGTTGCCGTATTCGGGGGGAAATGGTGATCAAAATGTGGGGTGCATTTTGTCCCGTTACCCTTTGTGAAAGTGAAAAATGTGGGTGTATAGCAACTTTTTTGTCAAAAAATTGCAATTTTTCATTTTCACTTCCGCGTGAATCCTAATTCTAGGAAAAACCATTGAGCTCAAAGTGCTCACCACACACCTTGAAAGATTCCTTAAGGGGTGCTCTTTCCAAAATGGGGTCACTTTTGGGGTTTTCCACTGTAGGGCCAGCTCAGGGGGTCTTCATGTGCGACATAGCTCCCAATTATTATTCCAGCTAATTTCGCTCTCCAAAAGCCATATGGTGCTCCTTCCACTGTGAAGCCTGCTGTGCGCCGGTACATTGGGCTACAAGCACATATGGGGTGTTGCCGTATTCGGGGGGAAATGGTGATCAAAATGTGGGGTGCATTTTGTCCCGTTACCCTTTGTGAAAGTGAAAAATGTGGGTGTATAGCAACTTTTTTGTCAAAAAATTGCAATTTTTCATTTTCACTTCCGCGTGAATCCTAATTCTAGGAAAAACCATTGAGCTCAAAGTGCTCACCACACACCTTGAAAGATTCCTTAAGGGGTGCTCTTTCCAAAATGGGGTCACTTTTGGGGGTTTTCCACTGTAGGGCCAGCTCAGGGGGTCTTCATGTGCGACATAGCTCCCAATTATTATTCCAGCTAATTCCGCTATCCATAAGCCATATGGTGCTCCTTCCACTGTGAAGCCTGCTGTGCCCCCATACATTAGTTTTTGCGCACATATGGGGTATTTCTAAAAAGTACAGAATTGGGGTAATAGTTTTTGAATTTTATTTTGCTGTTATTCCTTGTTATGTTTCAAAGAAAAATGGATTAAAATTTAAAATCTGCAAAAAAAATGAAATTTTGAAATTTTATTCCAATTTTCCATCAATTCTCATGGAACACATAAAGGGTTAACAAAGTTAGTAAAATCAGTTTTGAATAGCTTGAGGGGTGTAGTTTCTGAAATGGGGTGGTTTATGGGGAGTTTCCACTATATAAGCCCCACAAAGTGACTTCATAACTGAACTGGTCCATAAAAAAATGGCTTTTGGAAATCTTCTTAAAATTTTAAGATTTGATTCTAAACTTAGAAGCCTTATAACGTCCCAAAAAAATAAAATGTAATTTTCAACATGATTCAAACATAAAGTAGACATATGGGGAATGTAAAATAATAACTATTTTCGGAGGTATTACTATGTATTTGGAAATTAGAGAAATTGTAATTTGGAAATTTGCTAGTTTTTCCAAATTTTTGGTAAATTTGGCATTTTTTCATAAATAAAAATGAAATATTTTGCCTCAAATTTAGTACTGTCATGAAGCACAATATGTGAAGAGAAAACAATCTCAGAATGGCCTGGATAAGTAAAAGCGTTCCAAAGTTATTACCACATAAAGTGACACATGTCAGATTTGCAAAAAACGGCCTGGGATTTGAGGTGAAAAGTGGCCCGGTACTGAAAGGGTTAATGGTAATATTTTCATGTTTGAAATAATTATTACAGTAGATGTTGATGGAGACAAATGGTTATTTCAGATCTAAATATAGTTATGAAAAGTTGAGTGGATTGTCATTTATAGATAATTATAGAGCAGGAAAAAACAAGCCCAACATTTCCCTTCAAACTGTTAGTTTGGCAAAATGACTCAATGTGCATAAGAGCAGTGATTTTGTACATAATACTTTACATAAAAAAGTACAAGTACCTAATAATAATGACATTTACTGTAATTCTGTTTGTGTAATTAGTCATGTTTAAAAGTCTCCAGCCCATCATAATTAATTAACTTATTCTTGGAACATATACATCATATTGTAATTAAATTTACTTCTCTAATTTACCCCATTATTTCATTATGCCACATGTTCCTTTCATTACAAAGGGAAAAATGTATTTTTTTCATAGCGTAGAAATATTAAAAACTCTAGGTTTGGTTGTTATACGCATTTGTACTCTAAACGTGTTCTGTAAAAAGCTGGCCACACATGTAAATTTCAGCGGGATTGGCCAACCATTTAATGTGTTCGGGGCATCCAATCTCTTCCCTAACTGTTAATGTTGAAGGACATAAGCATTGGGCATGTTGGATTTCAATTGCTTCATCCATTTGTAAGTCGTCATCTGCCAAATGTGTCTGACAGCTGCAGCTTCCAATCATGTTGCATAGGTAGTGAGGCTCCATCAGGATGGCACATCTCTATGTGCCATCACAACCAGTGCCAGAGTTCTAAAATATTACTTCTGCCAGGCTATGTGTCTGCATGTTACTATCACAAACAGAATCTATGAGTTTGATATGAGGGCCAGATGTCCAGAGTGGGACCTGTTCTCACAGCCCAGCATCTTGCTGCTCGGTTGGCATTTGCCAGAAAACACCAAAATTAGCAGGTCTGCCATAGACTACCCACTCTCTTCATAGATTATAGCAGGTTCACACTGAGCATATGTGACAACCATGAAAGATTCTGGAGACAATGTAGTGAATGATATGTTGCCTACAGAATCATCCAGCATATCCACCTTGAGGGTCTTCCCACAATGCATATCCTTGGAGGCTTGCACCAACCTCCATCTCATAGCCAACGGTACTCTGACTGCTATTTGGGACAGTCATTGAAAGACTTTATGGTGGTTCAGTCGACCCTAGGTTTCTCCTGATAAAGGAACATTTCTGGCCTCTTGTGGCCAGAGTGTGTGGGCAGTTGGGTGATGAAGTCATGTTTCTCAAACCTGAATCCAATTGAGAACCTCTGGGACATTTTGTATCAGTGTAACCAATGCCACTAATTAGTGTTGAGCGAGCATGCTCGGCCAAACTCGCTGTTTGGCCGAGCATGCCTACGCTCGGGTCCGCTCGGTGTTCAGCCGAACACCGAGTGTACTCGAGCGCAATGCTCGAGTCTCTTCCCCCCACTGTAATGTTGATTTGTACGCTAATGCGTACGAATTTGTATGCTAATGCATACGCATTTTGTATGCTAATGCGTAAGCATTTGTATGCTAATGCGTACGCATTGTGCGCTAATGCATACAAATTCAGTTAATTAGCATACTTTTACAGAGTGAAAGGAGTAAAAGAGGAGAAGTTGTGATTCTGACCTTTTTCTATTAACCAGACACCCTCCCCTCTTCCGAGTTAGGGGTGCTTGGTTTAGTCCCATTGACTAACATCATGCTCGGGTGCTCGGCCGAGCACTCGAGCAACCCCTAGTGCTCGGCCAGAGCACCCGAGCATACGAGCACAGAGGTGCTCGCTCAACACTACCACTAATTAGTGACAAATACCGTCTAGGAGCTCACAGAGTCCATGATCAAGGTCTTGGAGGAGATCCCCCTTCCCCCAGGACACCATCCATCATATCATCAGGAGCATGACCAGATGTTGAGTGAGTGAAGTGCATACAGGCACAAGGAGTGGATGGGGAGCTATACTTACTACTGGGTCACATGAAATTCAAACAAATTGCATCTCCAATGATTTTTTTTTATTTTTTTAACTCTGAATTTTGCTGTGATTTTCAATCTAGACCTTAAATTGTTGATGCTTTTAGTTTCCATAAAGACCGTCAATGTCATTCTATTCTCAACAAATTACACATGTCATATCAGTACAGATTTTTGACTTAAATCTTTTATTCATCCACATCCTATGTGTGATTTAAGTGTTCACATAACTTCTTTGAGCAGGGTATATAAGAAGGTCACTTCCAGTTACCAAGTTTTAGATTTGCAGTGAATCAGAGTGATTTACATTTTGTAGATCCTTTGTTGTACATTGTTGATCCTTTGCAAGTGCTGTATAGGTGAGGGGACTTTATTGACTGTTCAACCCAGGATAATATTTTTTTTTACTGCACTATATGTGTAAGATAGAGGCTTTTAGTAATGATCAGTGATCATGACTTTTTTTCTCAGGCATATGCAGAAGAAAGATTGCACATATACCGTACGTGTTAAATATTTTCTGCTGTCTACGTTATTTGAACCATAACAGTATTTGTTAGTGTTACAGATAAAATATGCTATGACTTCAGTGCCACAATATAATGGGGTACATTTATCAAAAAATGTGCACAGGAAAACTCATATGTACCACCCTAGCACTTGACTACAAGGGGATAATTTACTCCAACATGTACTCACACTGCTCTCTATCAATCAGACTGCAAGACTCACTTTACATGGCAATCGATCTGTAAAGAATACAGGGACTAATGTTAAGATGAACACTTTAATACCAAAAGGGTTCACTATTTACAAACAAAAAAAATACAAAAAGAGATAAAATAAAATGTCATAAAACAAGCGAAACAAATTATGAGCTATATTATATATTGAATTCTTGGGGCTGGGAGGAAATATGGATACACACTAAGATCTTGGTTGACCCCTGCATGTGTACCACTGTTTATATGGTCAGACTTATGTTTTTAATAATTTTGGCCCTGTGCTTCTTTATTTAAAGCGCTTGGTGACCGGGCAGAAGATTGATAAAGGGGCAAGTGGGATGAAATTTAATTTGTATGTGTTTCACTAATTCACCTCAGGTAATAGGGGTGCTCAGCTCCGTTGTTTATTTGTCTACTCGTAGTTGCTTATACAAGCCAGACCCAGATATTAGAAGTCACACTGTCCCTTCTCTAATAACTCCAGATCATGACCCCACTCCTGCTATAATAAAAATAAAATAAAAAGCTATAACTTGGGAAGGCAGGGTGTGAAAAACAAAAATGCAAAAACAGAAAGGGTCTGGAAGAGGTTAAGCCAAAAAGCATTTTTCGTCCTATGTTGCTATTTGAACTAACTTCACAATATTTCATTATTTTCTCAATTTTTCCAAACATTCAAGGACATTCCACTGCCCTGCCAGATAAAAAATATTATAATTACGGTCCTTTGCAAAAGGATTGTTTCAGTTTTTTATTCCATTAGTGATGCCGAGTACATTGCACTGCCAAATAAATAATTTGTATATTTGACGTTCCGTTCGCGCAGCATTCCAGGATACTTCTCATCCTCAAAAATAATAGTGTCACAGAATCCATGACAAAGAATTCAAGCACCGTGTTTCTTAAAAAAAAATCCTGCTGAGAGAGTGGTTGAGGCAGTTAAAGTGTACCTAACTTTTTAACAAACATTGCATTAATGGGTTTTTCCGAGACTAAAATACTGATGACCTATCCTCTGGAGAATAAGGCAGTTAAAATCAACAATGATAAATTTTGGGTCAGGGATAACTTTAGTTGGCTACAATTTATATTTTGCTAGGTAGACAAAAGCCTCAGTCTTTTTAGCCAGCCACTTAATTTTCCTTTTAAGCACTTTACCCCTTGGAGTAAATTACTTCCTAATACCAGCATCACTAAGTAAATTTGACAAGTGGTTCAGGAGGAAGTGATATGGCAGATAAGTAATTACTGTATTTCAAAATGTACATAGAACAGGTGCCCACATAGTAAACAGAAATAGATTAAAAATTATGAAAAAATAAAAAGGGAGGATGCTATTGCTAGGATAACTTCTATAGCAGAGGTGATTCCTAGAAGTGAAGGTAATGGTTGTGGTGGCAGTTAGAGGTGAGTGAGGTTTCAATAATTTGCTGAATTTTCCCCAAAATGTCATTTTATCCAAATGAATTTGTCACTAAGCGTGTTATAAATCAGCTATTTCCTGGCTGCAGAGAACCTGTATATCAGTGAGTATAACTGTGCATTGTAGAAACATATATAGCTAGTCTACTATTGAGTGAAAGAGTGCTCTCCTTTTACACCATCTGCTGATTCTACATAGATTGCTAGAGAAACTGTTCTGTTACACGCTGATACGGGTAGTGGGTCCATGACAGAATGGAGAGGGTGTCAGCAGTAAGTTTGTGTTGACGTCACTGTTTATTTTTCCCTTCTTCTGATCCATCAGAAGAACAACCCCCCAAAAAATTGATCCTGTCTTTTGAGCACCCACCTTCACATGGTCAATATTTAGTCAGTAATTGATCAGTATTGCTAAGACCAAAAAAACAGGATTGGGTCCAAAACATAGATGAAACATGATGGGAATATATGCACGTCTTCTGTGTTTTGTACCCATTCCTTCTTTTGGCTTCCAAGTTATGAGCAAATCCTGATGCAAAATTCTGAGCGTGTGAGGCCTTATAAAAGACAAAATATATTGTGTTTTTCAGTTTTTTCTTTTTTTTTCTGACAGATCAGAAGAAGGATAAAATAAACTGTGATGTAAACAAGGCCGAACAGGGACACTTGTGACCCTTTCACAGAGTGGTGAGAGTGGCAACAACATGAAAAGTCAACATAGTGGCCTGGTCACAGAGTGGGGAGGTGGGGGACAACAGCATTGGCAGTAAAAGCACAAGATATTGGCAGTAGGAGATAACAGCAAAGGCAGCAAGTGTGTGTCATGAGGCAGGTGGCAGGATCAGAATAGTGTCTGAAACATGTGGGCAGAAGTAACGGGCCATTTTTCACAATGTTTTGATGTAGCTACAAAAATGATCTAGGCGCATGGAAATCCTGGATTATCTATGCTTGATTCTCCCAACATTTTGCATTTGAAATGTGAGTTCTCTTTGGGGTAACTATGTCCCCACTGCACTTAGCACCTGCTTTGATGCCACACTACTGGCTGGGAAGGAAAGCTTGTCCAAGGCAATCTCAGACAGTTGTAACAAAAAATCAAGTTTGGCTGCCAAGTAGTCTAGGGGATCTTGGATGTGGGTTGGCAGGGTATAGTCCAAGTATGCCACCACCTGCTGGTTCAGGTTCTGCTCTATGTCTTGCTGCTGTTGCTGGGTGGTTTCTTCACTGAAGAAAATGAAGAGGATGAAGAAAAGCGCTCATTAGAGACTCCAGACTTAAGTTTCAGCTGATGGAGCTGGTGCTACTCCAGCCAACCCCCCCTTAAGCAGTCATGTCAGTGGAGCGCTAGCACAGATGGCCCTTGGTCAGACCTTTGTGAAGATGTACAATGACACACATAGGCAGTGGCCAACTGAGTAGATAGGATGTCATCATAGTAGTTGAGTTTATCCTCCCTCTCAGCAGGTGGAAAAAAGGCCCCCATTTCTGTATACATTGCTTGTGCATGAATGTTCTCCTCCTCCAGTTCAGCCCCCACAGGGCTCAGGTGGTTGTGAGATGTAGGTGCCACATCTCCTGTTCCCTGGCCAGCCAGATTTATGTGCTGTGGGACATGAAGGAGTGGAATGACTGTGTTCATCCTATAGTCCTGCTGACTGACATATAAAGTAGCCTCCTCAAAGGGCCTGAGCAAACAACAGGTGTCAGGCATGAACTGCCACTAGCTGACATCGAAGTTACACAGGGGAGTGTTCCTGTCCGCCTGCATCATCAAAAAATCAATTACAACCTTCCTCTGCTCATACAGTTGGTCCATGTGGAGGGTGGAGTTCCAACTGGTGGAAATGTCACATATCCGGCAATGTTAGGGAACTATATTCTCCCTTTGCAGCTCAAGGAGGGTGTGTTTTTCAGGGTAAGAGTGTCTGAAGTGCATGCACAGTTTCCTGGCCATTTTCAGGATGTCTTGCAGTTGGGTGAGTGACAACCAGATTAAAGACGAGTGCCATGCAGGGTGCATGGGTCAGCCCTCCTTGACGCAGCACTGACACAATGTTTTTCCTGTTGTCAGTGACCATGGTTCCGATTTTAAGTTAGCGAGAAGAGAGTCAGAAATCGATTTCCTCTTGAAGGACATGGAGCAGTTCCTCCCCAGTGTGACTCCATTCGCCCAGGCAGGTGCAGAACAGCGTGACACCACTGTGCTCTGCATAGGTGATATGCTGAAGGACCACTCTGAAATTGTGCCTACAGAGGAGGCTGAGGACAAGGTTGAGGATGAGGAGGCAGATGAGGACATTGGAGCAGGAATAACAGGTTGAGAACACGGAGGTGGCATTGCCGTCACCACTTTGCTGAAGTGCCTGGGCAAGAATCAAATTTACTCGGTGGGCTGTAAAGGGCATATGTTGTGCTTGACAATAGTTACAGCTCCACATGTTGGCATTGCTGTGTACTGTACCAGACACTGAGAGGCTTGAGGACTGGTCCACCTTCTACTACGTGTGCAGGGCTTATACAGCATTTTTAGTGAAGTAAAGACCGCTTGAGACTTTCAAGCTATCAGTTCTCTGAAAGGTGCAGAGTCAACCACATGGAAAGGGAGGGAATGTAGTACCAGCAACTTGGCCAGGAGCCTGTTCAGCTTCTGCTCTGTTGGATAAGTGCACGTATATTGTTGTCTTTTTGCAATCTCCTCAGTGATCGATTGCTGACAAAATGAGTGTCGAGGAGTAAGAGTATCAGTACCCGTAGATGATGGGAATGAAACACAGCTGCCTTCTGCTGAGGTGGTGAAGCCTTGACTGCTGGGAAAGGGTCATAGGCCACTAGAAAATGCCTCAGGCTGTACTACAATATTAGCACCATGGTTTTCCCAAGGCCACTTCATGGTGATGCTCCATGTGTTGATGCAGGGCCATGGTGACAACATTGACAACCTGGCTATGTTTCACCTTCTGCCCACAGATTCTAAACAGCCACACTGACATCCTCTGGCGACTTGATGAAAAATTCCCACACCGGCAAAAATGGCATTTGACCCCCACCACTGCATGCTGACTGCCTACCGATGCTTCTATGAACCCATGCACCACTAGTTTCTGGACAGGTAGGCTCCTGAGTAGCAGATGGTCTACTCTGGGCACATTTGGCTCCAGATCTCCTACACAGCTTGTACCATGCTTGCTTAGCCACTCAAGCACAATCGTCCACCCTCACCCCCGATGATGAAGATGAAGCCCCCTCTTTACCCATCTTCCATGTGCAAATAGCTTCTTCATCATCAACTACTGTCTGCACGTCACTGATGTCCTCCTCACCAGTCTCATGGCCGGGTGACTGGATGAGACTTGCAACTCTGGCCTGTTGCTGTGACTGCTGATACAAACCTTCCTTCTTCTGCTGCTATTTATGACATTTTTGCCACTGCCTGTTCCTTTGGAAGGCCCTGGCCCCTGTCTGTCAGACATACTGTACAGTAACTCTATGTGTAAAATAGCAGTAGTATTAGACCACTTTTTCACTCCAATTAAAGAATTAAGACGCATTGGAATTACTTATGTATAAAACTTATTCACTGTCCACAGCGCTTGTCATGTCTCTCCCTGTATTAAGTTCACAGTAAAATGGTGGAGAATAGGCAGGATGAGGAATTCTGTAGGGCTATAACATCACATGGGCTCGCTAGCTGCTGATTGGCTGGCTTCTTACTTTCAGTTTGTAACATGTGTAGCAGCCATTTTAGAAAAAAAATCCAATTTGTTACCACGAAGCGTGAGGAAATTCGGATTCGTGACAAATCGATTTTTTACTGAAATTTGGATTTAATTCCACTTTGTTAACTTTAATTCGCTCAACATTAGTGGTGGTACACTTTTGTGTTCAGAGGATGGCAAATGGTAGTGATAAAATTTTCTGACAAAGCTGTGGTTTGTGAAATGAAAATTGCTATGGACAGGGTCTTGCAACCAGGTCAAAGGACAGGAGAAGACAGTAGAAAGGGGAATACAAATGGTCTTTAGTTTAGAAGCTTTAGGCCTGGGCTACACTGCGACTTTTTGTAGTGTCACTGATTGATTTTAACTACTGAATAACAGATGCAGTCCACAAGACTGCATTCAACTGAATGCATTCATTTGGACTGCAGCTGTAGTTAAATAGTTAAAATCAATCAGTCTCGCTACAAAAAGTCACAGTGTAGCCTTACCCTTAGGGCTCATTCACTTCAATGGGGCCGCACTCCATGTGCTGTCCGCATCCGTTGCTCAGTTCCGTGGTCCTGAAAAAATTATAGATCAAGTCCTATTCTTGTCCGTTCTGCGGACAAGAATAGGCATGTAAATAATGGGCTGCCCGTTCCGTTCCGCAAATTGCGGAAGGCACGCGGGCAGCATCCGTGCTTTGCGGATCCGCAATTTGCGGACCGCAAAACATGGCACACTCATGTGAACGAGCCCTTAGACTAATAAAATAGTGATAGGGGGAGCGGTCATTTGTTTCTAGTACAAAGCAATCATTGATTTTGCAGTCAACAGCATTAGTTTCCAAACAGAATGGTTAAAGTGCGAAACTGAAGGGATAACATTCAAGGCCACCATCTTCAAATCAAGAGTTGGAGAACCCGGGCAGACCTGAAGCAGTATTTCTCCCACTTTACTCCAAAAATGTTGAATAAACTGGCAGTCCCATCATATATGTGTGTATGTCCCAGTCCCTGATAGACATCTACAGCAGGAAGGTGGGATTGAGGGGTACATGGCATGTAATGCAACTGGGGTTTTATACCATCTATGACTGAAAGTTTTTAATAAAGACTTTTAGCTTAAAAGAAGTAGAATGCAATAATAAAAACAAGCAGATGAATACATCTCTGAGCTACAGTATAATGGTAACTAAGGCTGAGTACAAGACATATAATGCAAAGTATTCATGTATTATATCTATCTAAAATGTGAGCTACTGTTTTATCTTGAACATGACATTTAAATACTTTATGCTTGATGTTTTAAACAAGCAAAGAACAAAAGCAAAGACCGTTAGATGAGACAATTATTTTTGAAATCCTACAACACTGTATATCTTGTGAGTTTGTTATAAAAAAATAACAACAAGCAGAAATACTGTATACTGTAAGGTGATACATTGCTTACAGTAGCTAGAATGATGAAGTGACAGCCCTGACAGATGATTAATGATAGCATGCATATGAACAAGTTACAAGTGGCACTCAATCACTGTCCAATATTCTTTGCCACACTGAAGGACAATGCAATCTGCCTGGATAGCAGGTGCAGAGAAAGTGACAGGTAATACTTTTGATGCGTCCCATAGCATTTCTGAATGTATAATAATATAATATTTTAATATAATAGTGTAATTTAAAAGAAGTAGGATTGTACAGTTATTTATTAATATAAATGTCGACAGCTGCTGTTTGGTTAAGTAGAATAGTTTGGCTGGTTTCTAGATTTAAATATTATGGGATTTTAATTGTTCATATTCAAATTATTATTCTTTCAAACATTTTTGTGTCTTTTTATACATTTTATGTTCATTAGATTGGCAAATTATTTCAGGTTACCACTTAGAAATATTGAACTTCGTGCAAAAGGTTGACTCCTTCAAATTGTAATATAGGACATTATTTATTCATTTGTATGCACAGTAAATGTTATCTAATGTGTTTTTTACCTAATTGTTACTTGTAGTAAAGGGAAGAGGTTAAACTGGTGCCTTTATCCAGTTGGTAAAAATATGCTGCATTCCTGGATGCAGAAGATTATGGGAGCAGTATATATATCATAACATGCACGTGCCAGCTAATTAAAGGGCCTCTTATCATCATATTTGTACCTATGAAACTGGCTGACCTGTTACATGTGCACTTGGCAGCTGAAGGCATCTGTGTTGGTCCCATGTTCATATATATCCACATTGCTGAGAAAAATGAGATTTTAATATATGCGAATGAGCCTCAAGAAGCAACAGGAGCATTGCTGTTACACCTGTAACTGCCACATCCTCTCCACTTTGGTTGACAGGGGCAGGCGTGATGATGTTTTCACTGCCTGGCCCTGTCAATCAAAGTGAGCCACAACCGAAATTGCACAAGAGTTCTGGAGTAAAATTAGTTTCAAACTAAGCCAACCAACCACTTTCCCATGAAGCCACACCACTTTTCTGCTAAGCCACATTCCCTTTTCAAACTAGGCGCAGATAATTTCTCTAAATCTAGATTCTCCAAACTGAAGAGTAACCATATAAATTAGAGATGAGCGAATCTTGCAAAATTTTATTCGCCGAACATTCGCCAAACTTTTCCTAAGATTCGTATATTCGACAAATAGATTAGTTGAATTTGCGTACAAAATATAAGTAATTATATGGCTTTTAGCGAACGTTCGTGAACTAATAACGAACATTCAGGTAAAAAGGTATGCAACCTCTTTGAACACGTACGCATACGCGTACTAAGTGCGTACGAAAATGACGGGCTTTGCTGGAGAGGAATGGTGGAGCAGGAGGAATGCTCTCAGTCTGACCCCTGTCCTCATATGGATACTGTATCAGCAGATGACAGCAGATCATCCGGCTGAGACTGAGATGAGCGTGCCATCCATTCCACTACCTCAACCACTTTCTCCTCCACTACAATTTTGCACCTTGGTGGGTTAGCCTGGTGGAACAACAGCCAAGTATTGCAAATACTACTAGTAGATGCTCCAGCTACAGGTCCTTTGGCACTTCTGCCCTGTGCCACCTTCTCCTTTTTTTAGAGCTCGAGGTCTGGCTGGAACTGGACCCCTTTTGCTTATCCATTCCAGACATTTTTCAATTCACTCTGTGGCCTTGCAGCTGGTCTTTGTCCTTGTATCTCCCTGTCTCTCCCTCTCTCTCCCTGTCTCTCTCTCCCTGCCTGATTAATTACTCGCCCTGAACTGGCCCTGCACTTGCCCTGCAGTATCCCTAATATGTGTAATATGGATTCCCAGAGCAATTACACCCCAATTTTCACAAAATAGGTCTCAGTGTCTCAGAACTTCACACACAGTGCTTCTGCTCATCTCAGAAGTCGCAGCAGAAGTGATGCGTCACTGGCTTACCGAGCCTGAGCCAATCAGAGCAAGCCCTGCCCACTAGGTCAGGTGACCGCTTTCTTCCCGGGCTTTTGCACACGATAAACGAACTAAAAGTAAAATTATGCTAATGAATTTAATTTGTACGCAACAGTAACTTATATGTAGCACTAGCGTATAATTTATAGGACAAACTACGTAGCGAATGCGTGCAAAGCTGAATAGAATCACCTAATATTCTAATTCGCCTCGCAGCTAAAAATTTCCAAGATTCGATACGAATCAACGAATCGGCGAATAGATTCGCTCATGTCTAATATAAAGCCATATTCACACAGTCAGAGTTTGCTCAATGATTTCCATTGATGGAAATCACTGATCAAACACTGACTGTGTAAAAGTGTCCTTAGGTGTCATTTTTTTATTAGCTTGGCCACTGAGAATCAACTTTTGCCATCGTGTTCTTTCAATAACTTTCACATTTTACCATAAGTTGTAGAAAAGCTTAGTGAAATATTGCACATTTTAATGTTTTGCTGAAACTGCTTTTTGAAGATTTTCGGTTTTACTGTTTACATTTTTCTAAATTACTGAAATTATGTATCTAGCCGATGCAAGATATTTTTCTCTGCTACTGTTAAAGTACCTGTACAATTTATTAAAATGCATTATTACTCCGTTTATAAAAAAAAAAGATAGAAGCTTGCTTTATTAAAATTTATATGCTGTTGGAAAGCATTTTGAGATAAACTGCCATGCTTATCAATAACAATAGCAGGCGACAAAATACTTATCTATTAAAACCTAGCCCAATCTTGACAGTAATAATCATTCTGGATACAAGTACATAGAGAATTGCCCCAGTATTGACTTGTAATCTTGCTTTAAGGTGTTATTTATGTAATATAAATTTCCACTCTCAAGACTAAACTGCTATTTATTTGGGTAGAGATGCTCTTTGATATTCTTTACAATTTGAAGAGAAACTATTCCAATCTACAGAGCTTGCTGCTTGGAATGATATATCGAAACTCTTCTAGGGTAATCATTTTACTTCTACTGAGTTACAACGAAAATTGGGCATTTCCTGTAGAAAATGAATTAAGAACCTGCGCGCTGATGGGCGATTCACACAAGATTCTTTTTTGTCCTCACCTCATATAAAGTAGGTTTTATGCATTTTTACTATGAGGTATGTCCATATGGCCCAGTTTTATCGCTAACTAATATTCATTAAATTACTATTTCATGGTATTCTTCTGAGGAAAAAAAAAAAAAACTTCAGCAAAATTGTGTTGCATTGGTCTGAGCTATGATACCTATACAACATAAATCCTACAGCTTGGTTGACAAGCCTTAACAATCTGTTTTATGTATTTTTAAGAAGATAAAAATTTCAACCAAAGCAGATTTGTGCATAAGTTGCCCTTGATAATTTAGCACCCTAGGATTGCGACCATAACAGATTTTAACATTACCTAGTCAACTAAACACTGGTGCCTTGCAGCGCTGGGTTCTTGGATTCAAATCCAACCACAGACAACATCTTCAGGGAGTTTGTTCTCCCAGTGTTTGTGTGGGTTTACTTAGGGTATTCCGGTTTCCTCCCACACTCCCTCGCAGCCTCACAAGCACAGTACCATCCATTGAATAGTGTTGTATTGCAACCCCGCCCCATTTACTTGAAGGGTACTGTGCTGCACCTAGAGCACATGACCAATGAATGTGAGGTCACTGACCTAGGAAGTAGGTAGTGATGCTCACAGATGCCCCATGGCCTCTTCAAACAGCTGATTGGCAGGGGCACCTGTGAAGCAGACCCCTGCCATCTCATATTGAGGATGGGTCATCTATATCAGGTAGAGATGAGCGAATCATCCAAAATTTGCTTCGCCGAATATTCGTCAAACTTATCATAATATTCGTACCTTCGACGAAACTATTAGGCAAATCTGCGTACAAATCATACGTTATTATGTGGTGTTTTGCGAACATTCGCGCACTAATAACGAACGTTCCATTTTGTAAATGTACGCAACTTCTTTGAACACGTACACATGAGCGTACAAATTGGGTACGAATCCTCTGTGTATTATTGTCTAGCAATTGCGTAATACAAAGCCACGCATGACGCTAGGCCACGGCGTGCACTCCTCAAAGGCAGAGCGAAGTTTGTAAAATGGCATCCAGGCGATCCTCAGCATTTAGCTCTGGAGAGCTGAAATACATGATCCGGCTGATGGACCGCAAGGATTACGATGGCACACCCGAACCAGCATAAAAAGGAGGTGATCCAGCAGGTGATCCGAGGCTTGCGCCATCGTTTCGACACCGTGCGGACCCTGGGCCAGATCCAGTGTAAATCGTCCGATCTGAAGTTTAAGTGCCCAGAGCGGCTTACTGAGATCTGTGCAGCGATACGGCATGTTAAAAGATTATTGTACTGTATTGTATATATAACAGTGAGTGCTAATAATGAAAACTGTATAGGAGGACAACATGGGCGTGCCTAGTGCGCTGCAGCAATTTTCTTCCATGCTAGGCCATGCCTCTAACTCCACCCAAACAAGTGAAGGTATTCTGAGATACATGCCCCTTCCCAGTAATTTGCCTTAGGCTACTTTCACATATGTGGTGGTGATCCTGCAGGCGATTTTGCAGTATTTATCCTGCTAATTCCCGGCATTCTTGCCGAATAGCGGTTGGATCAGCGCCGTCCCCCATTATTGTTAATGTGGCTGGCCATTCTCCCATTTGTGTCAGGCAACTGCGCTAGTGTCAAAGAAAGTTCCCTTAGATATATGCCCCTTCAGAGTTAGCGCTTCTTCCTCCTACACACAGACTCACAGACGTGCTCATGCTGCAGCTAATGTGAGTGGGCAATATCAAAAGTATTCCCACCGTGTTAACGATATTAAGAAATTTATTGCGATAACGATATCTATCGTGATAAATACCTATTTAGAAGAAAAAATGGATATGACCCCCCTCTCACCCATAATATCTTCATAGTAGTATACAGTGTTAGTATTAAAAAGAGTGATCATAACAATTGTGTATAGATTTATGTTGCAGAGCACCGTCAACGACGGCGTCACCACGGTCACCGTCACCATCGAGGCAGGACCGCCCCTGCAGTACCTGCAGCTTCTAGTAAGTGTTAACATATTTAATTTATTTTTAATCCAAGCTACGTGGGAGTGCAGCTGGAGTGACATAAGGGCACTAGTGTTTAGGAATGGGATCCAGCCCAAACTATTCCCATGTATCTGAAGTTACAACTGTTCATTAGAGTTGAATGTAATGCCATTATTTAATGATTTTTGTCAGCTGCTGCACCACAGAGGATCCCCTCTCACCCTCCTCCAACCCAGCGAGAGAGGACCCCACCTGCCCCTCCAACACCACCAGCCCAACTTCCTGAGGTAGAAGGTAGGTAAAATAAAAAGTGTAATGGGTGGACCTTCTGTCTTCAAAATATAAGCTAAATTTATGTTTTATCTTTTGTAGCTTCAACCATCAGGGAAGAGTTTTCCCCTGGACCATGGGAAGACCATGCAGTATGGTTGTCCAGTAAGTACAAACACCAAACTGACCATGTGTGGCCTTCTCACTGTTCAAAGAAAAAAAAGGCTCAATACAGATGCATGTCACTGAATAACTCATTCCAGTACATATACCAAATATATAATGACAATGGCAATTGTTAAAGTATTCTGATCCAGGTGCTGGTTTGAAAGTTTAGAATTTTTTTCGTGGGACAACCACTTTAACTTGATCATACTAATTATATTACTGTTTCCACCTCTACAGAGATCCTCACTGACTTTGAATTGGAGTCAGCCTTACGCCAATTTGAGACCAGGCTCCATGCTGCCTCCTGGCTTATTTGCGGCCTACAGCTGGAGCTGAGAGAAATGCAGGACATGAAGGCCAGGCATCGGCAAAGGCCGGCGTAACCTTTTTTTTTTGTCCTTTCTTTTGTTTATTATATATTATTTATTATTTGTCAAAGTTATTATTAGTAAAATTATTCTTGTAAAACCTGTGTTTTGAGTGTTTTTTTTTAAATCTTTAACTCCTTCCTGACATAGTGTGAAGAAGACAGGAATATCTGGTTAGGCAGGAGCCTCCAAAATTTGTCCAAAGGCCATTTTCCTGGATTAATGAACACAGCGGTGTCTGCCGGCCAAAGTATTAATAAATTACGCACACTCCGGTTCACTGATTACAATTTACAGTAAAAGAAAAAGTCACTAGTAAAGGTGCACTGCGGCGGTAATGCAATTGACAATATATGGCTAAACCCTCACACTAATGTTAAAATGAGACTTTCGCCAATATATTCTTACATCAAGAACATACCGGAGCCCGAGCACCGCATACATTTATACCTGGAGGTGTGGCAACTCCAGGTCTGAATATACCATTACTTACATCTTATGGTAACATTCTGGTGCACCTGTGTAGCCTGAGTCACATGAGTCATTGGTAGGTGGGGCTCATAGTCTCCTCCCTCCTCCCATTGTATGTGTGATTTCACGCTGGAGGTAACTAGAAGTAGGTTGCTGTGTGACAGCCTATATGCTCCTTCCGCAATTGCCCATACGGCAAGGTAGGTTAGCGTTAGGTCCCGAGCCACTCTGAGATACCTTGATGCGGTGCTCGGGCTCCGGTATGTTCTTGATATAAGAATATATTGGCGAAAGTCTCATTTTAACATCAGTGTGAGGGCTTAGCCATATATTGTCAATTGCATTACCGCCGCAGTGCACCTTTACTAGTGATTGTTTGATTATATAGTTCGCCACATCCACACAATTTATTACCTTGTGTAGGATGGTTTACATGGTACATGTGGTCCGCTGCAGGCATCCTCCATTGTATGCATTTTTGCTGGGGAATGCTGTTAGCAATGGACCACATGTGCAGGAATTGCTCCCCCGGTTTGATATGCGCAACAGCATATGGGGTTTGAGCAATTTTCTGCCACGTTTTTTTCTGTGATAATAAAAGAAAAAGGCTTGTCTTGTTTGAACAACAAGCCTATACATTCTACCTTGTACACAAAGGCAGTGAAAATTATATATGGGCTTTTCATGTGTGCCCCGGCCAGTAGTGGTAGGGGACGGGGTATATAAGCAGAGAGTGATTAGTAAATACAACAAACTTCGGTGGAGTATAACAATCTCCGCTAATGTAACTTGCAACGGGAGGCGGAGGTAACAACAGTGTAACAATTTTATTTTTTCATTCCATTTTTTATTTTATTTTTTTAATATATATATTATATTTTTTTTTTTTTGGGGGGGGGGTAAAGGCTCTAAAACAAATTTAAGAATACTAAATAGAACTAATATAACAGTGTATAACAACAGCTACTCGCCTGCTAAGCGCTAATGTAGAAAACGGAGGCGGAGGTGGACAACAGTTTTTGGTTTTTAAAAGGGTTTTGGTTTGGAGACTTTGGGTTCACACAGTCCATGACATGACACAAGACGTTTGGCATGTAACATTATGGGCTGGCTGACTGCAACTGTGGGAAGACACTTGGACTATTTTGGCCTGCAAGGCCTGATCTAATCACCTGCCTCAGCAATAGGAGTATGAAATTCGGAGGTAATCCAGCCTTTATTAATTTTTATAAAGGTGTTTTTTTGCACACTGCCAGGTGATAGTTTGGTCCTTTTGGGTGTCACCACCGCCCCAGCGGCGCTAAAAACCCTCTCTGACATGACACTTGAGGCTGGGCAGGAAAGAAGACCTAGTGCATAGTGGGAAAGCTCTGGCCACTGTTGTATTCTGCCTGCCTAGAAGTTCAGGGGGTCTGAGAAGAGGCTTTGCGAGCCAGACTGCAGGTAAGCCTGAACCTGCTCGTTGAGGAGGGTGGTCTGGGCCTGCTCACTTGGCTGCGCCTGTTGGGAGGCAGAGAAAATTGCTGCATCATATTAATTAGGCTTAACTGGCTGCTACTGGTTGTGTCAGGAGGTGGATGACTCTGCCGGACCTTCTTCTCAGACATGCTGGCATCAGGCTGGGGCTGGCTGAAAGCTGTGGCCAGGTTACTACATAGCTTCTCCCGCAATGATACTAATTTCTCTTCCCTTTCCTGAGGAGGAAAACAATCCCCCATGTTGAATTGATACCGCGGGTCCAGAAGCATCGCCAGCCAGTATTCATCTGTCTGCCTTATTTTTAGGATACGCCTGTCATTCCGTAAGCATGTGAGCATACAGCTCGTCATCCTGGCCAGCGTGCCCAAGGAGCCAGTTCTTTCCATCTCAGCCTCTCTCTGAGACACTTCAGTGTCCCTGAAAGTCTCATCATCGTCATCCTCCAGATCCTCCAGCTGTCTCTCGTCCTCCTCCTGGTCATCATCATCAAAATCCTCCTCCTCCCCCTCCTCTACCTGAAGCTCCTCATTCTCATCCTCCTCCTGCACTGCAAGGGAACTTTGGCGTTGGGGCTCCCCTACAGTGACAGCATGGCGTGCAGACAGATGGCCAGGATTTCCTTCCCCCAATGCCCCCTGCTGCATGAGCGGGAGTGTCTTTTCCAGCACAAATATTAGTGAAACTGTGTAGTTCACACCTCAGCTGTCCCGGCTGACCAATTTTGTGGCTTCTTCAAAGGGCATTAGAACAGTGCAGGCATCTCTGACCAGCCTCCACTGAGAGAAATCAAAGCCGCACCTGCTCCCTATCGTCGAAGATTCTGGCTGCTGCTGGACAAAATCATCCACTGCTCTACGCTGCTCAAGGAGCCGCTGCAACATAGGAAGCATGGAATTCCATCGGGTTGGCACATGACCTATCAAACGGTGTGGCTGAAGACCATTTTGCCGCTGCAGTTCCAGCAGAGCGTGGCATGACACATAAGAATGGCTCAAATGAGTGCAAAGCTTCCGCGACTTTGCCATCACTGTGCGCAGGCCAGTGAATGTTTTTAGAAATCTTTGCACCCCTAGATTTAGGACATGTGCCATACAGGGAGCATGCGTGAATTGACCCAGGTTCAGCTCTGCCACTATATTTGTCCCGTTGTCACTCACTACCTTACCCTCTTCCAGCTGGCGTGGAGAAAGCCAGTGTGCTATTTGCTGCTTGATGTAATGCAGCAAGCGCTGGCCTGTGTGTCTGCTGCTGCCAAGACAAATTAAGTGTAAGACTGCATGGCAGCGTTTCACCTGGCACATATGATATGAAGGAGGGGGGGTAACTCTCTGCCCTGATGTTCCAGCAGGTGGACTGCCCGTGAAGGTGGAAGCGGATAGTTGTTTGGTGGTCTGCTGCAATCCTGGCTGGAAAGCGTGTGGAGGTGCCAACAGCAATTGGCCCGGTTGCTGGGGGGTTCCTGCCTCGCTGCCACTAAATACATTTAGCCAGTGGGCAGTAAAGGACATGTACTGCCTCGGCAGTAAGCACTGCTCCAGGTGGCCACCGCGACGTGCACGGTGCTGTAGAGAGACAGCTGCAGGGAACGTCCAATATTGTCTGCCACGTGGGAGTAAAGGGCAGGGATAGCTTTGTTTGAGAAGTAATGCCAGCTAGGGACCTGCCAGTGTGGCTGAGCGCAAGCCATTAGCTCCCTAAAAGCTGTGCAGTCAACCAACTGGTACGCAGAGATTGCACAGCCAGCAACTTTGTCAGGTGACAATTCAGTTTGCGCACTGTTGGATTACTTGTGGCATAAACCTGCTTCCTGGCCACGCACTCAGCAATGGACGGCTGGCAAATAAGAGGAGATGGAGACATGCATGCAGTGGGAGATGAGGTGTATGTACTAGTTACGCCCCTGGATGCGGGCTGAGTTACGCGCCTGGATGCGGCTGGCCTGACGCGAGGGACCCCGGGAGAAGTAGCCAGCTCTTCAGTATTAATGCGCTGCTCTAAACTGGCGGCATGATGCCGCTTCAGATGGTTCCACAGAGCAGTGGTCCCTACATTTGTGGCTTTCCCACGGCTTAATTTCTGTTTACAGAAATTACACGTGGCCTTGCTGCTGTCCCCCGGCAGTATGGAGAAATCCTTCCACCCACCCGACGTGCGCCCTCCAGAGCTGGCCAAGCTTGTAGCCCTAGCACGTTTACACCCTGGTGCCGGCCCCACTATACTTGGGGTCTCGCTAGTTCCCAAGGAAGGCCTGGCCCTGGGCCTAACTCGCCTTTGCCCTCTGTTGCTGCCACTACTACCACCCTCCTCCTCAGAGATCAAACCCTCCTCACCAGCCCGATCCACCTCCCAGGTCCTCCGGTCTAACACATCAGATTCATCATCAGACTCCTCTCCACCACTTTTTTCCAACTGCAAATTAAGCTGTTCCCCACCAACCGCCAATTCCGGGCAGTCCAAACTCTGACTACCCTCTAAGAAATCCTCAGGGAGGCTGTCCTCAATAACCGCCGGATTATGCGGGGGGTTCGGTGGCTTTTTATTTTATAAATTGCAGAAGTCCCTGTCTCTCTCCCTGCCTGATTAATTACTAGCCCTGCACTGGCGCTGCACTTGCCCTGCAGTATCCCTGGTATGTGTAATATTGATTCCCAGAACAATTACACCCCAATTTTAACAAAACAGGTCTCAGTCTTTAGGAACTTCACAGACAGTGCTTCTGCTCATCTCAGCAGTTGCAGCACAAGTGATGCGTCACTGGCTTTCCGAGCCTGAGCCAATCAGAGCAAGGCCTGGCTACTAGGTCAGGTAACCGCTTTCTTCCCGGGCTTTTGCCGCATGAATAACGAAATAACAGTAAAAGTTTGCTAATTAACTGAATTTGTACACATCAGCATATAAACTAACTTATGCGTAGCATTACCGTACAATTTATCGAACAAGTACGTAGCGAATGCGTAGAAAGCCTTGAGAGCATTTTCAAATCTAACAAAGTGAATCTCAAGAAATTCGGATTTGCTTCGCAGAGGAAAATTTCCAAGATTCGTATAGAATCTATGAAGTGGCTAATAGATTCGCTCATCTCTAATATCAGGGTATAAAAAACTCCTTTAATTAGACATAGAATAGTGGTACTATTGAATAACTTTTGGTAGGTGGTATTAGTGGGGTACTCTCCTTTAGTTTTATTTACTCTGCTTGATTGACTTACACAATAGAGTATAATATGTTTGCAGTGTATAAAGATGGCATCTAGGAAATGTTGTTTGATCAAAGTGTAGAACCATAAAGCCATTCTTACAAATATGGTAATTGTTGACTGAACAGTTGTCCTGCCAACAGCTGCTCTTCATAAATTCCCCATAGAAATGTGCATCTTAAAGTATATGTGTTTTCAATGTAGAGATGGGGTAAGTCTATCTCCTGTAGGAGGAAAGGATGAGGCATGTTGAAATACAACTTACTCAAGTCATCTTTCACCTGACATCTGCCATCCGTGGGAGGTCTGGACATACCGATACATACTACATAGTTGACCAAGCCTTGTAGAATTGGATAGTTTGGCTCACTTTTAATGAATGTGTCTTGCCATGATTAGTCACTACATATTTGGTATGGTCCATTGTGTACTGTATGACAATTCCCTATATAGGGAAAGCAAAAGAACATAGCACACAGGAAACTATGCAATGCAAGAATAGTTCCAATATCAGAAAATAAAGTGAATGAAAAAAATTTTAATTCAAATTTTCAACATAATTTACATATCAATTTCTCAGTTTTCAAAAATTCTGCTTGCATTCATGTTCACGGGCAATAAGTAAAAACCTGTACTCGTCTTGGGATGTACACGTAGGAGCATCACTAGCTATAGGGACAGTAGGGGAATTGGTTCCCACAATATGTACAGTAAAACCACAACATTTTGTGCAAAACAGTTAATGGGCATCTGTCAGCATATCTGAACCTATGAAAATGGTTGACCTGTTGAATGTGTGCGTGGCACATTAGTCTATAGGAGTGACGGAGGTGTGACTGTTACTCCTAGAGGTTCAGCTCTCTCTGCCAATGCCATGCCCTCTGCACTTTGATTGGCTTTTTTTAATTTCCATTTAAAAAGCCATGTGGGGGCTTGTTTTTGAATGACAAGTTTTACTTTCTAATGGCACCATCTATGGTTTCATACAATGTACTGGGAAGTGCTAAAAAAAATTCCAAAGTGAAATTATAAAACAAAAACACAATTCCGCCAGTTTTATCAGTTTTATTTTTAAAGCATTTCCCAAAAAATAAAAACGTAGGCAAAAACTTTTTTTTCTTTTCATCCATCATATTCTTACCCCTATAACTTTCTTTCTTATTTTTATACATAAAGAGCTGTGTCAAGGCTCATGGTTTGTGGGGTGTATGTCTTTTTGATCACTTTTTATTACTTTTTTTGTGGGAGGTGATGCAAAGAAAAAATAGCGAATCGTCCTTTTTTAAAAAAAAAATTCCATTTCACAGTTTGCCGTATGGGATAAATATATTTAGATATAAATAGTACGGGTGGTTTTGCATGTGGTGATACCCATAATGTTTATTTTTTTTATTTTTGTTTAATTGTTTATGTACTTTATTGTATTTTTTGGGGAAAGGAGGTAATTTGAATGTTTATACTTTTTTATATATTTTTAAAAACTTTTTGCCTTTTTTATACTTTTTTTTATAGTTTCCCTAGGGAACTATAACAAGCAGTCATCGGATTTCTACTCTAATAGATTCCAATGCATTAGTATTGAGTACAGGGGCTGCTGCACACAACATCCGGCTCCCTCTGCCAAAGACCAGATTTTATCTTCCCAGATGCCGTGGTCACATTTGACCATGGCATCTAAAGGGTTAAAAGTTTAGGATGTTTAGGATCGAGGTTACTGCCAGTCACAGATATTATCCCTGCTGTCCCATATTTAAAGTCCCAACCGCCGACATATATATATGTAAGGTGGTAGGGAAAGGGTTAAAACTTTTTTTTTCTCTCAGCAACGTGGGCACCTTTGAAAATGGTACCAACACAGATGTCTTCAGCTGCCAAGGACCCATGTAACAGGTCAGGCAGTTTCATAAGTACAAATCTGCTGATAGATGCAAGTTGGGATTTTAACTCAGGGGAAGATTTTTAGAAATGTTATACTACCGTATATATATATATATATATATATATATATATATATATATACACACACACAAAACTAAATTAATTAAAATTAATAACCTTTATTTGCTGGAACTGTAATACCACCTTAAACAATTCAAGTAAAATGTACATCATAAAATGTTCTATATCACTACTCAAACATAGTACGACACAACACTTCATTTATAGCAATGTTATCTCCAGATTCCTGACTATGTCATTGATCTGTGTAATTATTTCATCCATCAAAACCATAGCTTGTGTCCCTAATGTCATATATCAGTTTTTTGCTTAAATCACTGGACACGAACATAATTCTAATTTCTAGATTACATTACAATGTTTGTGTTAATGTTATCAGAGTGATGTCAGCTATCAGTGCTTAATGTGGATTTAAGTACATACCATCATTTATGGTACAAAATGTTAAGATAGTTGGAGGTATCAGACCTGAGCAGGATGAAACGACTACCCATTAGCATACAAGGTGAATACATCTTAAGTGTATCTGTGTATACAGCCTCACACAATACCTTCTCTTTCTTCACTGCAGTAATGGTACTTTTGTAATGCTCTTTCTTGTCTCTTGTGCAGGAATGAAAATATGGAAGTCAAAATAATATATGACCTCCACTAATGCTCATATGTTTTCATCTACATTTAAGTGAACAGCAACTAACATTTTATGTTCTTTCCGCTTTTCATGGAAAATATCAGTGTTTGCTTAATGCATTTTCATATAAAAACCCCTATTAATAAATGTTAACAGAATAAATAATCCTGCTGAGATAATAAAATGGAACACAAACGTTATTAGAAAAGCGAAGGGAAATGCACAAAGGCCAAAGTACAAGCTTTTATTAAAAAGTTGAACTATACCTTTGTGTGGTATTCTGTCTGTTGCAAGCTACTACCAGGCCAGAAAATATGTCTTAAAGTTATTATAACACTAAAATACTATATGTAATGGGTGCAGGATTATGGTTGCTATTAGGGATGAGTGAACTCGAACCTCACCGGGTCCGGGTAGTAAGGGAATTCCATTCTGGATTCCTTTATAATGGGATATAATGGAATTTGATGAAGGAATGAAAAACAGAAGACTTCAAGAGGAATTTCCGTTTTGATCCATGATAATATGTTTCTGTTTCAAATCTGTTTTTATTTAGAAATACCAGCAAAATAATAGAGTATAGACAGAATCATGAACAATAAACAATAAACAATTTCTCTGTTGATAACATAGCAGTACAGTAGTTTCCCTTTAGTAAAACAAAAGTCAAATAGTAGTCGAAAGAGTCAGACACTCTGGAGACACATATAGGCATAAAGAGGAGTTATGGCGCTGGGGGTTTACCACAACAGCCCTATCTCAAAGCATATCAGATAAATTCAGTAAATGAAGACATGTTTGACCAATCAGTCTAACACTTCCTCCACTCTATTCCATATAAAGACCAAGCACCTCCTTTCAGACTCCCAGGGTGACGCTTTATCACTTGTCGGCCATGTAATTCTGCCAGGGAGACCAAATACTGAGGAACTCAGATCTGGTGTGAAACTCCCAACTAGCAAGTTCTTCGAATCTGAAGATCTGATGAACTTTACTGATCCATTGTTCTAAAGAGGGCGGTACGGTGTCTCGCCAATGTAACAGGATTAAGAGCTTCGCAGCTGTGATGAGATGAGTGACTAAATTTTTCTTAGACGGTTGGAAAGCGTCCCCGGGGAGCCAGAGAAGCACCAAGTCTCCATCTAGTTTGTTCAGAACACCAGGGCAGACCTTTTGGATCTCTGATTCCACCTCCATCCAGAATTTATGTATCAATGGACAGTCCCAAAATATATGAGAAAGGGTACCCCTATCAGACAGACATCTCCAACAGTGGTCTGTGGGGAGTACTCCAATTCTATGCAGGAAGTCTGGGGTTCTATACCAACGGGTAGTTAGTTTGTAAGTGTTTTCTTGAATCCTAACACATCTGGAAAACCTGTGTGAATTAGCAAGTATGGCAGTAACTTCTTTCTGTGTAAAAGAACGTTGGAGTTCCTCTTCCCACAGCCCAATGAAGGCAGGCTTGGGGTTGTTAGTGGGCTTAATGATAACGGTGTAAATTTTTGAAAGGAGTCTAGGAGGCGGTGAATCTAGGAGAGTGTAATTCTCCAGCCACGTGGGGTCAGGTTTGGAATCTCCACCTTTATTCTGGAATCTTTTGATGGAGGAGGACAAATCAAGTTTTTGTAACACAGACAGAGGTGTGGGATACTGTTGTGAAATTAGTGAGCTTATTGCATCGCCATCCGTGGCGTTAAGAACTTCCCCAATCCGAATATTCGGTAGTCTATCCCACCAAGTGGGTATATCTTTAGATATAAGTGCTGAGGGAATAAGTTTTAAGAGGGCTAAGGGGGATACCATGCCTTTGGACATGTTAAGCGCTGGGTGGTTCCTACAGACCTTAAGCATACCTCTAGTCAAGTCGCTCACTACGGAATGGCGACTTAGGGGCAGGGATTGAAGCCAAAACCAAGATGAATGTCGATCAGAGAGAACTGCTCTCTCCAATGTCAGATAAGGAGCCTTAAGCTGGTGATTGGCCAATAATGACCATCTAGCTAGTTGGACTGCTTTGAAGTAAGCATGCATGTCTGGTAGTGATATTCCACCACTTCTCGGTTTCTGCGAGAGCTGATGGTATGGCAGTCTAGCTCTTTTATTGTGCCAAAGGAATTTCTTATATAAGTTGTGTAGTTTATGGAAGAAGGAAGATGGGATATCAAGCGGGAGCACTTGTAACATATACAACAATTGTGGCAAGACATATGTTGAAAGAATGTTTTTCCTACCAAACCATGTGACGTATGGCAATTTCCAGTCTCGAAGGGCTGCTTCAATCTTCCTCAAGAGGGGGGGTAGTTGATACTAAACAGACATGTTAAATCTGACGGAATGCGTACACCAAGATATTTAAAAGCTTCAGCAGGCCACTTAAAAGGGGAATCCTTTTTGATCAGGGCCAGCTGGGAGATCGGGACTGACACGTTCAGTGCCTCGGACTTGTCATAGTTAATTTTAAAGTTAGAAATAGCTCCGAATTCCTCAAAGAGCTTCAGTACAGAAGGAAGTGCTTCTAAGGGATTTGTAATCAGAAACAGGAGGTCATCAGCAAAAGCTGCAGTTTTATGTGTGTCGGAACCAACCTGAAGGCCTTTGATCTGATCGTCTTGGCGTATTTTTAATAGAAGCACCTCTAAACAAAGGATAAAAAGGGAGGGGGACAGGGGACAGCCTTGGCGGGTACCATTTCGAATATCGAAGGGGTCTGACAGGGTACCATTAACCATAATACGAGCTGAAGGCTTGTAGTAGAGTGAAAAAATTGCTCGGATGAAGGGAGTGGGAAAATTGAAGGCTAACAAAACACGTCTTATGAACTCCCAGCTGACCCTGTCAAACGCTTTTTCAGCGTCCGTTCCCAAGAGAACTAAGGGTATGTTTTTCCGTTTAGCATAATAGGCTGCATGGAGGACTCTTGAAACATTATGCTTCCCTTCCCTCCCTCGGACAAAACCAACTTGATCCTCTCCTATAACTCTAGGTAAAATGGTAGATAGTCTGTGAGCCAATATTTTAGCCCACCACTTGAGGTCTGTATTTAAAAGTGAGATCGGGCGGTAGCTACTGCACATCTCAGGGTCCTTCCCCTCTTTTGGTATAATGGTTATGTGGGCTTCCAATGTTTGTGGGGGTAGACTGGCACCTTGCATTAGGGAATTACATAATGTGACAAATTTGGGGAGGAGTAGGGCCTGAAAGGACTTATAGTATATGATTGGAAGTCCATCTGGACCCGGGCTTTTCCCATTAGGGATGGAGCTCAGGACTTTAGCCGCTTCTTCCACTGATATAGGAGAAGTCAAATGGGAGTGGTCATTACTTGACAAATGGGGTACGTTTATGTTAGCAAGAAAGGCGGAGATTGGGTCCCGGATAGGGGAGGTGTGAGAGCTTGCCCCTGATTGAGGAGTTAGATTATACAATTGACTGTAAAAATGGTGAAATTGCTGGGCAATCAGGGGTGTGGAAGTGACTCTAGGGCCTTGTTGGGTTTTAATGGCAGCAATGAAGGCCTTGGCTCTTTGTCTTTTCAGTAGTGATGACATAATTTTATTTCCTTTGTCACCGTGACTATAATATTTATATCTCAAAAATTGTAGGGCCCTAGCTGACTTGATGTTCAACAAGTCTTTCAGATGACTCCTAAGTGCAGTAAGCTCCTCAAAGTGCACTGACATACCAGAAGCCATATGCAATTTTTCCAAAGCGGCTATCTGTGACAAGAGAGATGCTATCTCTACTCGCCTTTGTTTCATAATTCTGCTACCCAGGGAAACTAGTTCACCTCTGATGAAAGCATTGTGGGCTTCCCAAAGAATAGGCTGTGAAACTTCGGGGCTTTCATTTAGTTGGAAGTACATTGCTAGTTTTTGATCAAGGGAATCTTTGTATTGTGCATTATCTAGGATTGTGGGGTTCAGTTTCCACGTCCAGGCCCGTGGGTGTAAACCCTGGGCCTTGAACTTCACTGAGGTTAGAGCGTGGTCGGAGATGGTGATTTGCCCAATTTGTGTGGATATAATACCCGGAATTAAGGACGTGGGGAGGAAGACATAATCCAATCGGTGATAGGACTTGTGCGTGTTAGAGTAAAAGGTGTAATCTCTATCACCTAAATGTAACGTCCTCCACGCATCTACCAGCTCCATGTCGGATAAAAGCATTTTCAGGTGAAGCAAGCGTTTTTTAGGGATCGGCATAAGAGGAGGTTGTATTCACTGTCGGGTCCATAGCAAGGTTAAAATCTCCACCTAGGATCAATGTAGGGGCTGCTATTTTCCTGATGTGTCGCAGAACCTTCAGGAGCCACGGGACTTGACGTACATTTGGAGCATAAACATTCGCTATAGTAATAACCTGGTCCCCAAAGGAACCTGTAAGACCTATATATCTACCTTCAGGATCCACATCCAAAGAAGATATCTGAAAGGGCGTATTGTGGTTGATCGCTATAGCTACACCCTTTGTGGCCGAAGAATAAGGGCTGTGGACCAATATTAGTAGGGCCTAAGGGGAAGTTTGGGTATGTGGTTTTTACGGAAGTGTGTCTCTTGAAGCAGGAGGATATCAACATTATCATTACGTAATAGCCTAAACATGTGACTCCTCTTTTGTGGGGTGTTTAACCCCCTAGCATTAAAAGAGAGAACCTTCAATTCTGCCATCTTTAAGCATTGGGGTTACATAGGGAACGCGTGTCTGACCAAGGCCTAGCAGAGCATATAACATAAACAGTATAATACCAATGATAGAACAAAAAAGAAATTTGTACTGGTTGACACATTGCAATCCAGTGGTGAGTGGAAACCATCACCGAGGCCCAGGGGCCGCAATGAGCGGGCCCAGGTGTCTCAGTGAGGGCACACACACAAGTGTGAGGTGGATGCCTCATGAGGATCAGCATACACCTCCACCTCTGAAACAAGTTGTGAAATTAGTACTTAACAATGAGAGTCCAGTTGCAGCCAAACTTCAGTTGAGGGAGGTCATCTCATACAGGTCCTAAGTTGCATATCAAAAGTCCTAGATCAGGAGCATATAAAGACAGTCGGAGGACCTGTAAAATACGTGGAAAAAAGAGAGAGAGGGGGTGGGGGAGAAGGAAAGAGCAGTTGGGTGAGCATCAGGGAGAGAGAAGAGATAAGCAAAAGCTAAGTGAAACTCTTGTCTTGTAATCAAATTGCCGAAGAGGACGGTCTTCGGGGCCTCCTATTCTTTCCCACTACGGTCCAGACTTGCGCTTGTGGTAGGTTCGGTAGGTCCAGTAAGGGAGGGACCGGGAGCCAAGATGGTATCTCCATAGGTGGCGTATCAAGCTTTTCCCAGGCTTGCTCCAGGTCTTCAGGTGATCTAATGATGATCTGGCGGCCTCCTTTCATAATCGCTAGTCCAAAGGGGTATAGCCACCGGATTGGGATGCGTTTTGCTCTGAGGGCTTCTGTAAGAGGCTTTAGGGTGCGTCTCTTTGCCAGAGTGCTTGCAGCAATATCCTGGAATAACTGGATCTGGGACCCCTCGTAGACGACGTCTCTTGAGTCACGCTCCGCTCAGAGAATGGCCTCGGTGTCCAGATAACTGAGAAGGCCACAAATAATGTCCCTGGGAGGGTTCTCCGGGGGTGGTTTAGGCCTCAAGGCCCTGTGAGCCTGTTCGATGACGATTTGCCGAGCTCTATCTTCTCCCAGCAGTTGAGCAAAGATGGCGGCCACCACATGGGGAATGGCGTCCGCTTCATAAGATTCAGGTAGGCCTCTCAGTCTAATATTTTTGCGTCTGCTGCGGTTTTCCTGATCTTCAATCTGCAGAAGCGCCTGATTAATATGTTGTCTGTACGTTAGAGCTATCTTCTCCAGTTGTTCACTATGCTGGATTAGACCCGATTGGGAATCTTCCAATGTGGAGACCCTCTGGCCTAGGTGTTTCATATCCGCCTTTATATCAGCCAGGTCTTTAATGACTGGAGCAATAGCTTTCTTCAACGCTTTGGTCAGGAAAGACTTAGATATTTGCAAAGGGTCTGACTCACCAGCTGCGTCTGAGGCGGCCCCGGAGCTCTCATTGTCTGATTCAGCTCTGGTCGGCGGAGGCTGCTCTCCTTTAGGCGCCATCTTGCCCCGTCCTGCTGGAGAAGCATGTTTCTTTTGAAGGAATCTGTCCATATCTGATTGGGGTTTTTCCAGTCGGGGGGTAGAAGGAATGATCCCCTGCCTCTCTCTGCCGATTTTGACCATTTTGTGTCTGCTTGGCTCTCAGTAAGCTGGAGGTGAAGGCAATGTGATCAGGAGAGCTGCTCTTATGCGGCCATCTCACAGCGCGGCAGACTCCGCCCCCTGATCCATGATAATAGAAGTATATGGCCAAGCATAACGGATCTGCCTAGTTTCCGTTTTGCAGGTCGAAAAACAGTCCTGCATAGCGGAAACTAGACAGATATGTTATACTTGGCCATAGATTAGTAATGATCGAGCACCCCGATGTTCGAGTGCTTGGATGCTCTGGCAGAATACTAGGTGGTGCTCGAGTGCTCGGCAGAGCACCCGAGTACAATGGAAGTCAATGGGAGAAGACCAGGCACCCCCTGCTCGGATGAGGGAAGGGTGTCTGGTCCATAGGGAAACGTCATAAAATGGTGGAAACACCACAGAAATGGTTAGGGAACAGCATGGGGAGGATGTCTGGATGCATCTTGGACACCGAAGTCGCTGCTATTAACGATAATGGCTGACTATTATGCCACTTTTACAGAATGACAAAAATACCCCCCAAAAAACCAAAATAACATCGATTTTACAGGAAATATTGTTAGGAAACATAGATTTACTTGTAAGTAGAGATGAGCGAGCACTAAAATGCTCGGGTGCTCGTTATTCGAGTTGAACTTTTCCCGATGCTCGGGTGCTCGTTTCAAATAACGAACCCCATTGAAGTCAATGGGAGACTCGAGCATTTTTTGCAGGGGACCACAAGGCTCTGCCTAGGGAAGGCTGGCTGAAAACCTGGAAACCTCAGAAAATGATGGAAACACCACGGAAATGGACAGGAAACAGCAGGGGCAGCATGCATGGATGCCTCTGAGGCTGCCTAATCCCACCATTACCCCAAATTCTCCTAGTGGGGCATGTGTGGTATCGATTCTTCTCAGTTTAAAATTGTATACGTCCCCTAGCTTGGGACCTTATATTTCATGGATTTTTCGAACACTGAAAAGGAAAAAGAGCCTGCTCTGGCCAGGGGAGTGTCTTTTCTACTGCAGCTAAGGGGACGTGTCCATGCTCTGCCTATCACAGGTCAGGAGCCAATTAAAAGAGGAACAAACAAAAATCAGTATAATATCTAATACGTCCCCTATCCGGGTAAATTGTTTGGAGAAAGGGCCTGTAGGTGGGGGGCAGGAGGTTGAGCTGGAAGAGCCAGAGGAGTGCCCCCTGGGCTAGCGTGTGTGGTGGTGACAACAGCCGGATGGATTTGTAAAAACGTTAGCATCAACCGGTATAATATCTAATACGTCCCCTATCCGGGTAAATTGTTTGGAGAAAGGGCCTGTAGGTGGGGGGCAGGCTGGGGGGAAGGAGGTTGAGCTGGAAGAGCCAGAGGAGTGCCCCCTGGGCTAGCGTGTGTGGTGGTGACAACAGCCGGAATGGATTTGAAAAAACGGTACGGTATGTATTCTTCTGAATTTAATACCGTATATGGCACCTATCTGGAAAAATAGTTTGGAGAGAGAGAAAGAGAGGAAAAAGACGTGCAGTATGGAGCAATTACACGGAAACTATTAGATTAGGCAGACTTGGTCTGCTTAATTGCAACCCAGACAAATGAGAGAAAGAGAGGAAAATGACGTATTTTTAAAAGTGACGTTCAGTATAGATCAAGTGTGGTATGTGTTCTATGTATACTACTCAGTTTAATACCGTATATGGCAGCTATCCGGAAAAATTGTTTGGAGAGAGGGCCTGTAGGTGGACCTCCGGAAAAATTGTTTGGAGAGAGGGCCTGTAGGTGGGGGGGCAGGCTGGGGGGAGGAAGGTTGAGCTGGAAGAGCCAGAGGAGTGCCCCCTGGGCTAGCGTGTGTGGTGGTGACAACAGCCGGATGTAGTTAGAATGACGACGCAGGACCCCAACTTAAAAATTTAGCATCAACCGGTACAATTGTCAATTATGAGCTCGATCAAGTGTGGCATGACTTTTTAGATGGAGATTGCATGTGGTCACGTATTCCCTGGAACCCCATAGTCACCCCTTCTCTGATGTGCTACCCCAGAACATTCTCTGCCCCAATTCGCAAGACCTTTTGCAGTCTCAGTGTGCTGACAGTGGGGATTTACCAGTGTTGTCTGAGGAGGTGGTGGACAATGGCGAGACACAGGTGTCGGGGGGTGAGGTAGTTGAAAGTGAAGCAAGTTACATTGTGGACTCCTTGGGGGAATTTCTCATAATGGGACAGATTCAATTGTGTTTAGAAAGGCTGATGGGCTTCCGTCAGCACTGTGTGTAAAGAACCCCATGGCCTTTCATAAAAAATAGTCTGGCGATGACCCCAAGGCAATTTTCAGGGACACGGTAATGGTGACCCACTTAAAAATGCTGCCTGACAACCTGGCGGTTAACCCCTGATTGTCTGTCTTTCAATAAGATTGCAGTGTAAAGCATGGTGGTGAGCCTCAGTAATAGGATTGCAGTGTAAAGCATGGTGGTGAGCCTCAGTATGACTTTTTGGATGGAGATTGCATGTGGTCACTTAATCCCTGGAACCCCGTAGTCACCCCTTCTCTGATGTGCTACCCCAGAACATTCTCTGCCCCAATTCGCAAGACCTTTTGCAGTCTCCGTGTGCTGACAGTGGGGATTTACCAATGTTGTCTGAGGAGGTGGTGGACAATGGCGAGACACAGGTGTCGGGGGGTGAGGAAGTTGTATGGGAAGCAAGTTACAGTGGGGACTTCTTGGGGGGACTTTCATGATGGGACAGATTCAACTTGGGTGGATCAGGCACAGGAACAGATCTTTTTTGTGTGTGTTTATTTAACTTTTATTTAGCACAAATAACCACAGAGATATTTATTCGTTCTCTTCGCTGCGCAGTCTGGCGTTTGGGTTCCTCACTTTGATGGCGAGCTGTGCCGCTCTCTCCACAATGGTCTATCGGTTCTTGAGGAGACGTTGTGGGCGATTTCTGCACAGAAGGACTTGTTTGCTCTCAACAGACCTACGAGCTCCTTGACATTGTGGACCAGGAATTTGCGGAACCCTGTGGGCAGCATGTGTTTGGTTCTTCTTGTTGCTACCGTACCCAATGTTGGGCAATATAGATACGCAGGTAATATTATTTTTCACACCTATCCCAAAAGAAATTTACGCAGTTTGCGCAAATAAAACTGGAAACTGGAACTGGAGAGAGGGCCTGTAGGTGGACCTCCGGGAAAATTGTTTGGAGAGAGGGCCTGTAGGTGGACCTCCGGAAAAATTGTTTGGAGACAGGGCCTGTAAGTGGAACCTCTGGAAAAATTGTTTGGGAGAGAGGGCCTGTAGGTGGACCTCTGGAAAAAATTGTTTGGAGAGAGGGCCTGTAGGTGGATCTCCGGAAAAATTGTTGGAGAAAGGGCCTGTAGGTGGACCTCCTGGAAAAATTGTTTGGAGAGAGGGCCTGTAAGTGGACCTCTGGAAAAATTGTTTGAAAGAGAGGGCCTGTAGAGGGCCCTCCTGAAAAATTGTGGATAACAGAGTGCCAGTTGGACCTCTAAAAAATGGCGTTTTTTTAGTCAGCGTTAGGCAAAGACGACATGGAGGAGGAGGAGTAGGGGGAGTAGAGAAGAGGAATCGCGATACATAAGTAATGTTAATCATTAGCTGCTTTTCCCCCGGGAGGAGATTTGAATTCGGTGAAATCCAGCTTTGTTCATTTTAATAAGCGTCAGCCTGTCAGCGCTGTCAGTTGACAGGGGGGGCGTGTACGCTTATCAGTGATGACGCACCAGCTGCACTGAATACCCGCTCTTGACAGCACGCTAGCGGCAGGGCAGGCCAGCAGCACCTCCAAGGCGTACAGCGCAGTTCAGGCACGTGTCCAGCTTGAAACCCGTAGTTGTATGGAGCAGAGTGATCGCTACGGACGTTGGTATGGTCAGCTAGGTACTCCATTACCATCTTTCTGTACAGCTCCCCCTACTCTGCTAGCTGGGACAGGTGACAGTGTCTTGCTGGGGACATAAAACTGGCAAAGGCCTTGGAGGCGTTCCCTGCCAGTGCTGGAAAACTGCCTGCTCGGCTCTCTCCCCCGTACTTTGGCCCACAGAACCATGCTCTGCGCTAGCGGGTCAGATGGGAAGAATTGTTTCAGCTTGTGCACAGGGCCTGTTTGATATCTATTCACTCTCATACTTTTTTGCAGATGAGAGTGGAGGTTCTGCTTGTCGTGGGTCCAGAGAGTGAACACAGTAATCGGTGTTTGAAAAAATTTTCTAACGAGGGTAGGGAAGGCAGCCTAACATGAAGTCTGCCATGTCGCATTCGCGAGTCCCAACACGCAAGAATTCCCTTCACTGGCCTGAGTCTCCATTTCCTCTCCTCCAAGTTTCCTCTTCAGACATACACGCTCAAGAGTTAAGGACTAGCACTGGTACCCTCTACTGTCTCGCCGACATCTCCTACCTCTTCTCCTCATCCTCATCCCCTCCTCGATACGCGCTGAGAAAAGACCGGAGGGTCTCTGCTATAGCACTATCTTCCTCCACCGTCTTAGTGACAAGCGCAAAGCATCGACTTGATGCTGAGCAGTTGATTTTTCAACAGGACAAAGCATCGGATGGCGAGGCTGATAAGGGCATCGCTGCTGAATCTGTGTGACTCCTCAAAGTTGCTCAAAACTGGCAGATATCAGACAAACGTCACTCTCATTGTAGACTTGAGAATCTTGACTCCTGATCCAGTTCTGGTGGAAGTTGACATCTGGCAGTCACAATCGCTTGCGCTGCTGGTAA